>JAAECE010000012.1:600000-809647 GCA_010203745.1 Mucor lusitanicus
GGAAACCAGAACATGAATAAGAGCATCGTATGATAATTGCTGCTGTATCTCCACGGAACAGATTGTTTTTGAACCAGCACAAGTAACCGACCATCAATTAGTATTCTGCTCGCTGTCAACAATTTTGATCCAAGGCTTCCCTTGCTGCGCAATTAAACATCGCCATTATAATATAGGCACAATTGTATAATGAGCCAATTCATCTCTTATACCATAGACCTACGAATTGTTTGCGATGTTTATGCCAAGAGCATTCAACTCACATATATCTATGTAGAGCCAACAACACACCTCATATCATAAGTTTAGGGGATGTCCTTTTTTTGGAAGGTTGTCCAGATAGTCATGTGTTGCAAAATCATAACAATTCATTTGTAGGCGAAATCAACCTGAACTCTATTTTTACACGTGAAAAAAGTAAACAGAACAACATGAATTGAAGAGAGATAAGCAAGTGAATGGTTGGTTTTTGGCCAGAAAGACGATATTATAGCATAAAGTATGCATATCATTAGAAAGCACATTTCTTGAGGAATCCAATGGTGCCGTTTTCAGGGTCCAAAGTAAAGTGTACATCACGAAATTCATCCAAACAATAGGACACGAACATCGTGAGACCATTTGGTTCGGGACCTTAAGAATTCCTCTCTCTTCTTTTTCTACAGCTTGCAACACCTTCTTCGTAGTTGTTCCTGTGAGTATCATTGCTGTTGTATAAATGGCTTTGAGAAACCAAGAAGAGTCTATTTTATATAATAAACGCGAATGAAAAATAACAATATACTATGGCTTCAAACCACCTCTAATCGTTTATGTTACCACTTGTTTTTATGTGCATTTTTGATTTTAAAATTACTACCATCCATGATATGTATGTTGTGTCTTCTTCAATGTTAAGCCGACCAGAATCCTATTGTTGTTCTTGTTGCTAATTATCTTGATGACAGTAGAAGCAATTGTTTGCCGTGTTACATTTCTTAATTCTCAATTGACTTTCATAGTGGTGGAATGAATTTATCAAGTTCAAAATGTGTGATTTGAGCTGGCCTTTTTCATAAAAAAAAGTGCAATGAAGCCGACAGTGTAAGTAAGATGTAGCATGGTCGATCCACAAGTAACATTTAGGTATCATTCACTCATCATTACTTTTTGATAGCTTATCAGGTTCTCCCGTTGAGTCTATTACACAAGATACAGTATGTACGGGCATTACAGAGGAAAGCTTCTCCGTGATTGCAAATCAGAGCCTTTTGCAATGCTCTGCGTCTGTAGCAGCGGGAACAATTCATATATGGGCATGCAGATCACTTGCATTACCTCCAACTACTCACAAACAGGCAAATTACAGCGTAATTTGGCTGTGTTTGTGCTGAGATATCTCGCGTTAAAAGTTGTTTTAGCCGCCCAGAACAGCACCAAACCATTGCTCTCACCTAACAGCAACTTCCTGATGCCTTTGCTCCACCTTTTTGGGATCATCAAAATTCGACGAAAAAGCATGAGGTACCCCTCATGGTTTTCATTGAAAATCAAACGATGGCGTTTTTGGACATGAAAACGACGACTTCTACTATGGTACATATCAGATCAAAAGTTTGCTATCAATCCAGGGCATTCCCTGAAATTTGTTTTGTGAGACCTTTATATGTGGAATCTCAACATTTTCGCCGAAAACGGTAATTCATATTACTGTGAATTTCTTAATAAGCTCATTCAAACTATTTATTTTTATTGGCACCATCAGATGCGCCTTAAAAACTACTTGTAGAATGTCTTAGAAAGCATTGAGGTGTCATTCCCTTTTATATAGTCAAGCAATGCAAAAAAAGGTGAATCGTGTTCAAAAAGTCCAAAATTCAACGAGTTGGGACAGAATGGCAAGCGGCAATTAAATTGATTTTTTGGCTGGAGGCTGCTGCCAAGATCAGCAATAATGCCTTCCATACCATGAAGGCAATCAATGTTTGTGAGGCTAACAAGAGGAACGAAGGATGCTAGGCTTATTAATTATTCTCTATTTAACATAATCAATTCATATACTAGACCCATATCAGAAATAATAGCTGTGCATATAGATTTATAAGCAAAGGCCTAATGATAATGCCATTTGGTCATGGCTCATTCAGTTTTCACAGCCTCCTGATTCAGCAAGCCTTGCTTCCTTCCCTGAATCATCCATTGGTAATGCGTAGTTACGAAACTCCCCATTAGGTCATACTTACCTCCCCCTTTATGTTTCCAGTTATACAGTAGAGATAACATAATAGGATCAAAGTACTATATCTATTGGATTATGCCATTGTACAGGAAATTTTTATTGTAGTATTTTGAGTAATATATATATAAATGCAAGAAAGGGGAATGATGTATAGTATTATCTAGTATTAAATTAAGATGCTGTATATATAAAAAAAAAAAGGTATATCATAGTATAGATATCAAAATGAAGTGGGAGAAGACGACAAGATATGATTCTGATGTGATTCATATTCAATATCATCATCATTGTAGGCTTCATCTTCTTCTTCTTGCTCGTAAAGAGAAAAAGATGAATTGTTGCTTTGATCATCCCACAAATCCCAAAGCGCATTTCGGATGGCACTGTCATTTTGTAATACCTCGGCATCTTGGAAAAGAATGATATCAATAGCGGGTACCTGTAAACGGGCTTTTTCAACACGCTGGTATAACTGAGCGCAGGCTTCGACCGTAGAAATCTTTTTTTGCAGCAAATGTGGGTCCAGCAATCCCTCAGGATCATCATCGTCGTCGTTACTGCCGTGTTGCTTGGCATCAATACGCACTGTGTTTCTATGGTGACCTGTCAAATGAGGCTCGACGGCGTATTCTGCTAGTGTGGTGGTTACAGCTCGACGCATGCCTAAAGGCGACCTGAACTTTTTCTTCTTTTGCTGATCAGCTGTTGTTGTTGAAGCGGACAGGGACTCTTCACTGGTCAACGAGCTGTTGCGAGACGAAATAGGCGTGGAGAAGGATCGACGCGTGGAATGAAACAAGGCGGACAGTGTACTGCTGCTGCTGCTGCTATTGCTGCTTCTGCGTTGCTGTTCTTCCTTTAGCTTCTTTTTCTTCTTGAGCTGATGTATGGTTTTGGCATCAGGTGTTGTCACATCACGAATGTATATTTTGAGTATCTGATCAGGGAACTCTGATGCAATACGCGTGTATATTTCGAGATCGATTTCCCCCGAATCCCCAATCAATACGAAACGGCGTTGTGGGAAATCAGCCAGTATTTTCAAGATGGCATCACGTTTTGCTTGGCCTGGTGTTTCGACGAGGCGAGAGAGCAGTTTGCCGTCATCCCTCAAGTGCATGGAGCCCGGTGGAAACTGAGAGTCTCGCAGAAAGCGTTCCAGCATGGGCATCAGCTGAAACGGACTATTGGACACATAGTGGAAGGAAGCGCCTTGCGTGTACTATATGTACAAGTTTGGGAGGTTAGTATGGAGGGTTTCTGTTTGTTTGTTGGTATAATTTACCCAAGCCATGTAAGCGTCCGCCATGCCTGATACACCTTGTGGCAATTCAAAGAATGTCTTTGATAGCACCGTTCTTGCGCCCGATAGAATCTGCGTGTCTTTGATGGTATCATCAATATCGGATATGATGGAGATGCCAACGGGTTCAATCAAGCTGACAATGCCATAATTGGGCGAAAAGGACTTTTTGCTATTGGGTTTGTCGGCAGTGCAGCAGGTTGACTGGATACGAATTAATCTTGCGTCGCATTGATTTTGATCTTGGGCCCAATTTAGTATTCTATCATGAGGTATGGTAAATTGACCCTGTAAGAAACCAGAGCTTTTTGTTGTCAATTTCACTTGGGATTTGTGCTTTTGTTGGGTATATTGTGTCGTGTGGTTGGGGGTGGTCATGATGCCAGCAGCAGGGTCATTATTGTGGTTGTAGTAGGTGCCGTCCAGTACAGACGAAATGGGATTGGTGGGCCTGGATACCACATTTGTGAAGTAGTCGTTGACTGTGAGCCAATCCTCGGCATCTTGATCGTTTTCGTCAAAGTCTCGCTCCTGCTCCTCCTCCTCTTCCACATCAGGGTCGCTGTCGTCTGTAGGCGGCGTCATTGGAAAGCAAATGGTGTCGTGCTGGAACGATTTTGTCTTGATGGTGGTCATCATTTGATTGAAGCGAGACGACAGCATGTTGAGAAACAGCGTTTGATGGTTCATCATGGCTTGCTGCAATTGGCTTTCGTCCTGTCGCTTCTGCAGTTCCAGCCGCGAATCTTCCAGTGTGGTGATGCCAATCGCCTGTATCAGAAATGGCTTGAATCTTTTGTTGGCGGCCAAGAAGTATTTGAAACGTTCCTCAAACATTTGCGATGATTTACTATCGGCAGAAGATTTACCGGCAACGCTCTTTGTAATACCTACAACAACATGGCACATAGTTTAGAATGGAAAGAAGAAGAAAAAATGTCATGGGTTATCCGGCTCAACATACCCATCATCATCTTTTGTTTGGCAGTAGAGCTGTTGTGTGATAATGCCCAGCCCTTGGTCTTTACAATCCACTGCGAGGGATCTAGGAGGAAATCAAGCCTTAGCCTTATATTTCTCAAAACCCAAGCAGCCCAATCATGTTGAAGTAGTACCTTGAGGATCTCGTTTGGCATACGTTGGAAATAGAATGCATTCTCTGTTCATCTTTTCAAACAGGATTGTGTCATCCAACGTGGTGGTGTTGGAGAGTGGCGTTGTGGTATTTATAGCATCCAGCGTCATGTTTTGGACTATTAATGTCATTATGTGTAGTGATGGGGGAAAAGAGAAATAAAGGGGGGGATTTTGTAGAAAAAAAAAAAAAAAAAAGATCAGCCATCTTTTTATACCATTGGCAAGGGATCAGGTAGAACCAATAGAACCAGGTTGCCATCAGGACAATAACATCAACAATCAAATCCATCACGTGGACTCCATGCCTTTTTGTTTGCAAAGACTAAATGCGTGTTTCAATCATGATTTGAAATCAAACAAAATGATGAAATTCTGTTTTCTTTATTTAACCAATTTCTTTGCAGTGCCTACTTGACATGAATTGACCTAGTATATTAAAACCGCACGCATATGAGTGGACCAATAACCTACAAATTCAGGTACCACGCTTACCTTGGTAGCAAATCTCAATGAACACAGACTCTCTCCAAAATGCTCCATCAAAGGAGACACATTCACAAACATCAGTGTCTTGCAGTTCCCACCCAACGAGTTTCGAAGCAACCACGTCAATTTAGAGTTTCTGTATGGAATATGACCGCCTTCTTTGTTATTGATGAGTGCATGAATCACATCACCCAGACAACTGAGGCTCTTGTTGATGGCTTGTGTTTCACGCAATCGATCACCCGTGGAGCCTGACATGGACAGTCTCTCTGAGCCGGCCAGGTCAATCAGATTGAGGATGCCTGACGTCCTCTCGCCCGTGGCCGCATTGTGCCCTGTGAGTTGCAGTGTAAACACGCTGTGGCTTCGGGACGATCTTTCATTCATGTTGGTGGCTCCCGTCGCCCGGTTCTGGTTTGCTTTTCGCAGCATGAGTTTGACCTTGGAAGGTGAATCCAGCACAACTAGTGGCTAATGTCAATCATCATCATCGCCAATCTGTAACAAGAAACCGACTTACCAGACGTCATTTCTGTCACGCTTGTTTTGCCATTCTTTTCATGATGTATTTCGTGCTTTATTTTGCCATAATTCGACGAATTCCCTAATAAGTCGTTGATGGTCTCGTTGTAAATTTCCAGGAATTGTCCCTCCATGCTGTACTCCCATCCAAACTGTTTCAACTGCTGGACGACTTGATAGATTTGTTGCACGGCACGTGGAATCATACCCGAGGTCTCCTCGGTCGGAAAAGTAGGGCCTTGCATCGTAAAGGTTTTGCCACTGCCTGTTTGTCCATACGCAAAGATGCATACGTTGAAACCATCCAGCGCAGATTGCACTAATTGCGAAATCTCCTCAAAACATTCCTGCTGGCTGGCTTTGGGCGAAAACACGCGGTCAAATGTAAATGTGTGTGATTTGGTGATGGTCTTGCCCAGCGTGGACGATGTCTGTTCTGTGAGTTCCATGCTTTCATTGTCGTCGCCAAAGAAGCGCGCATTGATGAGATTGGGTTCTGTTTTAGAGTCTATTCCAGCAAATCAATAGGCTGTCTTTTCCCCTCTGTCTCTTCACTTACTAATAGCAGGTCGCACCCGACAAAAGACTCGAATGTTGCCCTTGAGTTCCTGCAGCTTGTCATGATCTTTTCTACGCAATTTCTCATTCTCCAGTAACGTTCTCTGCAATTCTTGAATGTATCGACCTTTGGATTCGATCTGTTGTGATAGTGTCTCTGATTTCTCTTCTGCTGCAGTCAATGCAGCCATCAAGTTCTATCCCATTGCGTCAATGCATCTTATCTCGTTTCCAGTTTTGCCACAGGGCTGCTACTACTGTTACCTTCTTTTTTAGTCGCTTGTTTCTTGTGGCAGCATCCAATTCAGCTAATGATCCCTCGACCTGCCGCTTCTGTGTCTTGAGTGTTGCATTTTCTCGCTCCTCGTCCTCAATGTTCCTCTTTGCCTTTCTATACTCGAATTCTGCGGTGCTCAGTTCTGACTCGAATCCAGCAAATTGCTTTTTACGTCTCTCGTTGGAGTAGATGAGCTCTCGGTTCTTGGATACAAACTTGTCTCGAATCTTGCCGAGTTCATCTTGATGGCGCTCTTCAGTTTCCTGTGCGAACGGCATGAGTCATGCTGATTTGCTAATAAAAGACACAACCGCAGTCTACCTGGATGGTGCGCTCTAGATCAGCGACCTTTTGCATGGCCTCTCTCAGCATGCTATCTTTGCTCTGTAAACTGGATTCCAGATCCTGCTGTAATTTCTCAATTTCATTGACTGTGTGTACAATAGAAGCTTAGTCTGCTGACACCCCCCTACATGATGAAAAATGCCACTCACCTTCTTCACTGGTCTCTGTAAGCTGTGCTTGCAACTGATTCAGTCTGCTCTTTGTGTCCCAAGAAGGGATCGATTTCTTTGTCTTGTCAGGCGTTGGCTTCTTTGCCCTTGTGGTTGCAGACATGGATTTGGTGGAAGACGAAGAGGCCCTGCTTGAATTGGAGTTGATGGACGCATTGGAGAGTCGCGAGCTCGATGTGATGGATGATGCAGATATGTTGGATAGTCGCTCAGCAGTAGAGGCGCTAGGTGAGTTGTGGTTTGAACGGCTGGCCAAGGTGGATCTCACTGGTATACGGGGTGCCTGGTTCATGTCTAATCGAGGTCGCTGCTGCTGGCGCTTGATGCCAGGACTCGAGTCTGCTCTGCGCTTTGTATGGGTGCTCTTGTTGTTTGTTGCTGGATCAATCATGGTAAATTAGTATAAATACAAGGTCGAAAGAAGAGAGAAAAACACGAATACGTTCTACAAAAAGGAACAAGACCCCATTTTAGTACCCGTGTGCGATTGATAGTCCGTATATGCTCGCCATGTAACGTCTTAGTGCCTCATTGCAGAGCTATACACATCGAAAAGTGCCATGGTGAGATGATGGCATCCTATCCTTTCTGTGTAGCCTATTTGCTGGCCTGCTGGATACAAGCCTTCTTGCCATAACCACCTTGTTGATCCCATCCACTGAAACTCTCTGGTTTGATAGGCCCAAATAAAGCGCAAAGAGCCTCCCCTCTTTCAAAAAGAGTGGGTGGCTTGTTTTTGTAAATTTTTACTAGGTGATTCGCATCCGGGTCCAATCTTGTCCATTTCTCCCTTCTTCTTTTATTACATAAAAATATGGCAACCACTGAAGAATTGCAGACACTTGTGCTCACCACACTCGACAAGTCCAACACCATTGAGGACTCCAAGGACTTGACCTACAATGATGCACCCGTCGATCAACTCGCCCTTCTCGGTGCGCTCAACAGTTTAAAGTCCAAGGAGGTATTTTACTAAGCTTATTATCGTCACCATCAAACGAGACCTCTGGCTAATTGTGCCATCTTAGATGATTGATTTCACTCCCATCGAACGTATTTCTTGGACCTTGACCGAGGAAGGTAAGCAAGTTGCCAAGGATGGTAGTCATGAAGCTCGCGTCTTTGGCGCCATTCCTGCTGGCGATGAAGGTCTTCCTATTGCCGAGCTTCAAGTAAGTATCTTCATAAACATGCCCGTTTTGCGCATCGTCTCAATGTCGCTTTAGACCAAGTTTGGTGCTTCAGCCAAGGCTGGCCAAGGCAAGGCTTTCAAGAACAAGTGGATCTCCAAGAAGGGCAACAACTTGGTGCGTTTGGTGGACAGCATTGTGGATGAGACCCAAAAGGAGTTGAAGGAAATCGAGGCCACCGGTACTCTTGAGAACCAAAAGACACTTGCTGAATTGAAGAAGAGAACCTTGATTGACAAACAGTATGACTCACACACCATACAAATGAGCAATGTTAACGGACACTGAATTCTCTCTCTCTCACTGTTAGAAAGACCACCACCTACAGTGTATCAAAGGGTCCTGATTTCTCTTTGCAGGTCAAGAAGGAAGCTACTGATATCACCACCGATATGCTTTTATCGTAAGTTTTGACTGGAAAATAGCCGACTGGACATGGCGGATAACATTAGATTGTAGTGGCGAGTGGAAGAATGCCACCTTCAAAAAGTACAACTTTGAGGCTGCTGGTGTTCCTCCTCAAGGTGGTCATCTTCATCCCTTGATGAAGGTGCGTCAAGAGTTCCGTGAGATTTTCTTTGAAATGGGTTTCCAAGAGATGCCTACCAACTGCTTTGCTGAATCCAGTTTCTGGAACTTTGATGCTCTTTTCCAACCTCAACAACATCCTGCTAGAGATGCTCATGATACCTTCTTTTTGAAAGGTATGTTTTAGTGTGATTCATGCAAAAAAGCGGGAGGAGGAGGATAACTAAACTTTTGGCACTGTAGATCCCGCTACATCTGATCGTTATCCTCGCGACTTGATGGAAAAGATTAAAAAGACACACGAGAATGGTGGCGATACCGGATCCATCGGTTACAACTACGTCTGGAAGGAGGAGGAAGCACAAAAGCTGATTTTGCGTACTCACACCACAGCTGTCAGTTCATACATGCTCCACAAGCTCTCAGAAGAGACCAAAAAGATTGGCGAGTTCCGTCCTGCCAAATACTTCTCCATTGACCGTGTCTTCCGTAACGAATCCGTCGACGCCACTCATTTAGCCGAGTTCCATCAAATTGAAGGTGTCATTGCCGACAAAAACTTGACTTTGGGTGATTTGATTGGTTTCATGGATGTCTTCTTCAAGAAGATGGGTATGGACAAGATCCGTTTCAAGCCTACATACAATCCCTACACTGAGCCCTCCATGGAGATCTTCTCCTACCACGAGGGATTAAAGTCTTGGGTTGAGATTGGTAACTCGGGCATGTTCCGTCCCGAAATGTTGCTTCCTCTCGGTTTGCCTCCTGATGTCCGTGTCATTGCTTGGGGTCTTGGTCTTGAACGTCCTACCATGGTCAAGTATGGTATCTCCAATATTCGTGATCTCTTGGGCCATAAGGTCAACATTGCCATGATCAAGGATTACCCCATCTGTCGTTTGGACAAGAAGATGGGTAAGGAGTTGGTCGGTTTAAGTGAGGATTAAATGTAAACACTACACAATTTTCTTCATATACAAAATATATACATGATATAATTATGCACGCTTTCCTCTTTTCCTGTCCCTCTCTCTCTCTCTTTCTCTCGGTTTAGATTGTTCAATAAAATCCACTCATACATAATACAAACAGTAGTTCAGTCAATTTGAGAGTGTTGCTTAAAGACAAAAGAGGTTTTTAATTGAGTGACCCATATGCTGTAAGAGCTGTCTCTTGTCTAAAAGTCCTATTCATTTAAAGGCCAAGTGCATGACGGCTGCCTTCTTTCATAAAGTGCAGTATGCTATATGCATTGGCTTCACTAATAAGCTGCTCTTTGATATGTCCATGTTTCCAATCTTCAAGTATCAGAACAAATAATTCTACACATTCGTGTCTGACATCTTATTGGATTATCCTCTTCCTTGATAGCATATCTTTGTGGTTTAACTAGTCAGTACTATCCATCCGTGAAAAGCACTTTTTAACAATCATAGATGCCTTTGTTGAGCAACAGCACCTACAAAACAAGTAGTGCTCTTAGCCCGCCTGTTGAAAAATCCATCATCATCACACTCAATTTAGGATCAGTGTCCATGCAAATTAAACCATCTCAACTAATTTCCAAGGCAAACGGCTATAAAAAGACTTCATTGCTTCCAGGCTTTCTCTTTTTTCCCCTATAATTTTCTCTTTGAACTTTTCGAGTTTGAAGCTTTTCGATAGGATGAAGAAGAAAGGAAATTGAGTGAGAAAGAGGATAGAATGATTGAAATTCAGATTGGAACAGATGTTGATGTAAGGATGAATAATTTTCGCAATAAGCCAATTTTGAGCACTGATCTTGACAAAATCCATAATTACGAGTTTCCAGTAGTAGTAACAGATCAATAGAGGGGGCGCTGTGCAGCACTGTAGTCAGAATTGCATAGCGTAGCTTTGTGCTTTACACTAGCTCTTGCTTGGATGCAGGTATTTTCAGTATGCAGCAGGATCAGGTCATCATCATGCATGATCGATCTTGAGCAATCGATGTAATGAGATCAGTAGTAAATATTTAAGCCAAATTTATGTGAGAAAGACGATGGTATAATTAGATTTTGAATTGGACGGGTTGCTGTTGATGTATGGTTGTTAAAAAAAATCAGCGCATTTTGAGCACTGATCTTGACAAGATCATCCATAAGAAAAGCTGATAATTACGAGTGTCTAGTAGTAGCAAGCTGATAGAAGAGATGTTACGCAGCAACACTTTGTTTAAAATTGCTTGGATTCACCATGCTTTGTTCAAGAGTGGCACAGGTTGAACACTGTTTTGGGCGTTGGACAAAATACGGCAAAGCGTGTTTCCATCATACCCTATATGACTGTTGAAGAGTTCATGTTAACATTGTTGTTGTATACGTATTCTGAGGCGGTTATAAGCATACAAACAAACTTCCAGTGGCTACGTCAAGTGTACATAAATTAAACGATTCTTGTAGTTCAACAGTGGAATGTTAATTATACCCGATTTCAGCCTCTAGATCCATCCTTTCTATTATGTAGAGAGCACTTTTACTGTACGCAACGACTGCCCAAATTGTGTATTTGATATACAAAGAATTGATATGCATAGCAGGTTGCACTACTTTCTATAGGCATAGGTCATTAGTAGAAGTTGCATTGACACAGGATAAGCGGTGGTGCTTTTGGTATTTTTGAACGTTTTTAAAGTAAAACATAGACAAAATTTCGATCGTTCTTTGTCTGATGGTAATCAACGTGTAGTCCCAAAAGATACCAACTGTTTGAAGTCTGGATCAGATCTGTAGCACTAGTTTTTGTAGATTTACATGGCACTAAAGGTACTTTTCCCAGCCAAATCGTCCGAATTGAACCCTCACTATCTTGTCTTCTAAGCCTTTTTAGATGCTGAAAATAGTGCCAAATGATTGCTATCAATCACCATTTACATCCTAAATCTTTATTTTTATTTTTTTTGGATCGATCCAAATCGATGAAAATCCACGATTTTTCATGAGGTACCCCTCATGGTTTTTGTTGAAAATCAAACGATCGCAATTTTAGAGGCGAAAACGACACTTTTTACTATGATATATATTAAATCAAAATGACCGCACAGATGTAGGGTAACCTGTGCAAATGTTATTTTGAAGGTTGTATATGCTAAATCTCGACTTTTCCTGGAAAAACTGCTTTTTATATTTTCTCGAAATTCTTTATCTTTTCATTCTAAAAGTAGTTTAAAATTGGCACCATTGAATGCGCCTTCAAATTCTCTCCTTAAGCTCATTAGAAAGTAGTATACGCTGAGCACACTTTATATAGCTAATTTCAACAAAAATGTTTTCAATTGTCAAATTATATCGATATTGATTCAAAAAAATCATCGCAAAAAAATCATTTGGGTACAGTCACTACAGTGGAAAATGTTCATTGTACACATCATTCAGATTCCGCGTGCTCTGTGCTGCGGCGGCCTATTAACTGCAGTCACCCTTAGCAACGCGTTTTTTTTTTTATTTTTTTTTCTCGCACTATTTTTGCACTGCACTGTTTCTATTAAACCATATACTTTTTATTACTATTCATTGAATGCAACACCACTTTCGCCAGAAGAAGCATGCCTTTACAACCACCAGTACCCAAGACGCCGCCTTTCAAGTTTGTTACAGTAGGTATCAGCCGATAAGAATCACCTTTCGCGTTACAATATACAGTAATACTAATCACACAGTTTATTTTAGACCAGTTTGCTACAATATATTGTTGTTTGCGTTTGGTTTGTATTTGGTTTGTATATTCCCCTTTTTGGTTGCCGTGGATTGGGTTGTCATGGCTTTGGGTGTTGTGGGTTTAGTTGTCATGAATTACATTCATTCAACCTTTTACTATTTTCTTTCTCGTGATACTGCGCATTCGTTTGTTTGCTTTATTGCGATTTATTCTTTCCTCCTTTTCTGCACGCAACTGTTTTTCTGTTGCTGTGCCATAGTGCTATGGTGTATTTTTTGATGCATTGTATCGCTGGCAGTGCTGCTCTATTGTGGAGTAACCTTGCATTCTTTTTGTTCTTCTTCAAGTATTACATCTTCTGTAATACCGGTTGTATTAGTGTTCGTGCTTTGTATGAGGCAACCACGATACTTTTTTCTACCTTTTTTTTTTCTTGTACTCGTCATTTTGATGATACACATTGCATGTTACCTATTTGTATGTAACTGTATTGCGATGTTTCTGTTCTTTGTCTCATTTTAGTGATGCCCTTTTGTCACTTTTCCCACTTTTTATGGTTCTCTTAGCCATAGCCCTCTTTTTTCGTTGTGTGGATAAGCCTATCGTTGAAGCACAACTAGATTTGGTTCAGAGGCTAAAGGGTAGATAGGCTGCCTTCACTTGATTGGTATCACTTACTTGGTGCTAACTGAGAGTCTCAAGCATTTGCGCTATTAGCTGGGGTGTGTAGTAAGGCATATTCTGGCATTTTAGGGGTTTTTGATGGTAACGTAGCTTAATACTAGTGTATTCGGCTGTGTTTAAAATTCCGCCGAACAAAAAACAAGGGAGAACTATGGCAAAATTTTTCAAAGTCCGCGGCGTTTAAAATAGCGTTTTAAGCGATTTTATTGGCTCAAATTTGGAGACAGCTCGGAGAAATAAAGCATTCGTATTGAAACTAAACATGTAATTGAAATGAGAAAAGCACGATTAAACATTCAAAATGCATGGTACAAATGGCTAAAGGTAGTAGCTACACACGATATTACCATAAGTATCAGACAAGGTCAAGTATATTTGCTTTTTAAAAACGAGTTTGAAGATAGTAAATAAGTTCAAGTAGATTGATGCGATAAATATGTATTCAAAAATTTATTTTGTAGAAGAAGATGATTCTGTATCGCTTGAATTCGCTCCAGTCTCAGTATAGTATATACTGTATAACACGCACATTATAGCAAGCTAAATATAAAGCATGTCGACTTATGTGATCTCTCAAACACAACAAAAAAATTGGCTTGTTGTGTTTAATTATATTAATCTACTAATAGCATTTATGAATCACAGGCCTTCGTTGCGTTTCAGAAGCCAGATGGATGCTCGGTAATAAAGCAATTGGCCCTTGTACTTCAAGAGGTGACAATTTACATGCTATAATAACAAGGAAGATACACTTATTATGTGGCTTTGATGAAATAGTTGTCGATTATCTGCTAAACGAGATGTAATTAGTTTCGGTACACTGAGAAAGCGCCGTATTTCATCTGGTGTTTGAGAGAATATAGGGACATTGTGATATCACAATTTATAGAGTAGTAAATAGGTTTATTTGAGTGAAATAGTTCAGTAATTGGATCACTAACATCAGGTGAAAATGATATAATACAGTATATGTTGACATCTAGAGCAGCAACTATTGCTTCAAACAGCAAGTGCCCTATTTATATAACAATAATACGAATGCGGTATATCGACATTTTGGTAGCGCTTTGAATGCAGCGAAGTGTATTAAACGCATTTACATGCCACCATCCCCTATAGACAAAAAGTAGTCAGCTCAAATATGCTTCAAAATAGATGCCCTAAAACGATTTATACCCCCTCCACCGCCACCTCCGCCATCTCCTGCGCCGCTACTGCCACCGCCACCGCCACCGTCTCCGAAGCCACCACTACTTCCACCAGAATCTCCAAATCCAGCATCTGCGCCGTATCCTGAAGAGGCGTCTCCAAAACTCCCTTCATTGCCGCCTCCATCTCTGAGATTTACAGTGTGATTTTTGGGAGTCTTCTCTGTGGGCCGAGGAGGCTTCCGAGGTCTTCGGTAATGTAGACTAATAACGCCACAGCTAGCACCTATTCCTCCTTGCTGGACATTATGAAAGTGGCGGACATCTTCCATATCAGCAGTTTTTCCAAAGATGTTAGCCCACGCAAGGCTTACTTTCTCCCAGCCAAAGGGTTCCTCGGTTGTGTTTGGCTGCATGGAATCAAAGGCAGCCAGTAATGATACATCGACATTGGACCTATTGTAAGGTATGTTTTCAAGCACTTGTGATGGAACATGTGGTGATTTGCCAGCTATAGTACTCGTTAATTTTTCTTGCGTGCATACTGCTCTAATTTACTCACTTGAACGAAAGACTATATCGTAATGGTGTTGTAGATTAAATGATTTGTATGCATTGCAACATCCAATGCTGTTTTACCTTTGGTATACGACTCAGAGTATGTGCTTGGATTTAACAAATCCTTCTTCTCTTTTGGAACTAATCGTTTTCTGTAAAGTAAGAATCTGTTATACCTTTATGTGCATTGCACATACTGATCGGTTCGGCTCTAATATCTTTTATGAGCAAATGTTCTGTTCAAAACACAATACCATATACTTGGCCTACCTGTTCCAATGATGCAAATACTCGGTGCCTTTGGTACCCAAAAGCAATGTTAAAATAATATACCGCAAACAATGTAAGATTAGACTTACTACCGCAAGCACTGGTTCTGTAATGCCAAAGAAGCTTGTTAAGATATGAAGAAGATTTAAAAGTGCACAACTTACCCTGAAAATCCCTCTTTGGTATACATTAGATGTTCAAATGTCTTCTTCATGACTTTGCTAGAATTGTTAAATGTTAACAGGTCCCTTATATTGTCGCCTAATCAAGAAGCACACAAATCAATATCCAATTCAAGTAGAGAGATGCTTGTCGTTCATACTCTTCTCCCTTATTTTAGCCTCTTCTCTTTTTTTGATATTGAGCATATTGAAAAGTATATTTTTCTTTGCATCTTCCTGCCTAAGTATTTTCAATCTTGTTTGCGTCTCGTTGGCATGTTGTTTCAATTCTGTTTCTGGGATAGTGTCGTTGTGATTCAGCACACGCCCTGTCATGGATAGGGTTTCTTTATGGTATACTGATGGATTTAGCATGTGCAAATGCCAAATAAGATCTACGCATCAATTGAAATGATAAGAAACTTGTGGCTAGGATTGACACAAATCCTACCCGCTCTTATCGTTGGCACTGCTACTAGATCTTGGTTTGATTTGACCAAATTGAGAAACTCTTGGTATTCGTCAATTGCATTGGGGATGTCATCTGGGAGCTTCCATGGCACCAAATTTGTTATCTTGTATGCGAATTTGTATTGCCGAGCTACTGCATAAATTAAATCAATAGACCCCTTGTAAGGATGACAAAGATAAGTGCTTTGAACAAGATCAACAAAGTCTGAAGATAAGAAGGGTCAGAAATAATAGCTTCACAAGATATTCTTCAACATACCTTTTTGTTGTTTGTTTGTAAACTTGTCAGACGACATGTAAGATTCTACCTGAGTCAAGCCCGAATTGAAGGGTAGTCGCTTCATCACACGTAATGCATCTGGAGGAAGGTTAAAGGAGCAAGCTAGGTTACTGTACGCCTGCATTTAGTACAAAATAAAAGCACGATATGTCTCTTGGACTTACTTGCGATATTGTTGATTGCCAATATCATTGAGTAGATTTGCTTTTCCAGCATGTTTTATAGTGAACGCGCCACTACATCTATGACAAGCTAACGCTATAGTGTGATCCAGTCGCCATTCAACAAAGTCCTTCCTAAGGTTATCTTGTTGTAAATGTGGTTTACTTTTATGAGAGTGTCCTTGTTATCCTACCAACTAACATCCATCTTGATGAAGCATATAATGCAACTGATCTCTGCGCAGCTTTCACTGCAAGACTCTATCAATCTCTCTTTAGTGAGATGGTATGCCTCCTTTTCTCCCATTGCTTTTTTCCATTTTCGTAGAGCAGTAAATGGCACTGCTTCTTGATATTCATGCTATTACTTTGGTTAGTGCACACAATTAGATTAGTGATAAAGTTGTGTATCTACAATTTGTTTCAGGGGAACAGCAATGCCATTTAATGTGGGAGGTGGCTCTTGATGATATTGGTTAGGCAAATCTCCAGCTATACGCCTTGCTACATCTTGCTCAAATTGAATAGGACGCAACATATGTGTCTGCCAGAAAAACGCAACATCTGTGCAAAGAACAAGTCAATTTCTTGTTTTACAATATGTCGCAGCAACTCACCCAATGGAGGAATACACTTTTCGTAAGAGTGCGACGAAATCCATCTGTAATAGCGATATTCAGCTTGAACTAAATAAAGCTTCAACACTGATTCAGGCATATCCTGCGTTGTCGCAACAAAGCGTTCTAGCAAGGACAAGTAATAAAAGCACCTATTTGCATTAATAGAATCGCCACTAAAGTCTGAAGGTTTGTATTTAAACGGAGGAGGGTCGTTTATCGAGAATCTCATTGTAAACACACACAAAAAAGAGAGAGAAGGTATTCAAGAGAAAAGTTTAATCCAAACGTTCTTCATTTCTTATATACTTTAGTGTGTATCACATTACACAAAAGTGAAGCTATACAACATTGCTCTCAATGCACGAAATGCAGAGCCATTTTAAAAACCTTCTCCAACTGGTATGTAATCTTGAGATCCGTATATTGTAAAGTATCCTCTGGCAGGTGCAGGTGCCTCTCTCGATTTCGCTGCTTCCAAAGCTTTGCAAATGCTGTTTTCGACCTCTTCTTTACTTTTGGCATAGACCCAAGCTACGCTTGCCTTTTGCCAATGAAACCAGGGCTCTTGGGTCGAATTGGGTCTTGGTTTTTGCGATCCATTCTCTACATCAATCGAGTCAAGCCTTAGTGAGACTTGTGATATGGCGTAAATAACTTACTAGAAGGGAAAACTAGCCGCATCAAAGCATCAGATTATAGTATTCCAGCAAAAGTAATGGATCAACTTACCTTTAGAATAGGTTACATAATTGGAATCCTCTGCCAATGATGGCTGTCCCTTAGGCGCTATTAGACCGTTTCAGCGGTCAATTCGTCTGCTCTACACACTAGTCTTACTTGTTTTCGTTCTATATTACGTTTGGAGATATTGTTATAACAACATTCTAAATATTCGTGTAAGACATTTTACCTGATCCATCTATCAAGGTAGTCGCTATCTACGCAGACGTCAGGTGTTAGATTACTATCCATTATACAAGGCAACAATTATGTTCACTTACTCTCACCACCAATTGTCCTGTTTGAGAAAAGATAAATCAATAAATGTCACTGCAAACCAGTAACGTATCTCTCAGTATTTACCCTACAAACCCCAATTGAGAGCTTTCAACTCTTGAAAACTCGCCATTTGCATTGGTATAAGGAAAGTCAAAGGTAACATAATCTTCTACATCCTCTACAACGCACACACAATGAATTTCAGATACTATAAGCCAGCATATATGCCTACCTGCTCCGTGTACCGAGATATCATGTATGTCATCGTCTTGTTACCAACAGAGCTACTTGAGTACTGAGCCATGATTCGTTATGAATAGCTAATACTCACTTTTTGCGCTCTTCAGACTGCTGAATACGCCCTTGAACATGCTTGATTTCGAATAATTGGCATTGTCTTGTACATGAGTAGCTTTGTATGGCTTCTTTTGCTTGCTAGTCGCTTCGGCATAGCGTTGCATTTGATTGATCGGTACTAAACTGTCATGATTGAAACTTTTGTCAATATTTATCCGTGTCCTATCGTAGTTTTGTCGCATCATGCGTGTATGCCAGAACACATCTATTAGCTTAAACTGTCAGGAGCTTATTTCTGTAAGATACACGTGGTCGTATACATTGCTTACCAGCATAGATATTGGGAATAGCATGTTTGTTTTTTATCATCGTTTTCAAAAATTGATTGTATTGAGAGATGCCTTTAGGGATATCATTAGCAATATCCCATTCCATGTCTTCTATCACCCTGAATGCAAACTTATAAAGCCTACTCACGGCTTGAAGCAAGTCAATAGAAGATTCTCGGTAAGGACTGCACATGTAAGTGCTTCTGATAGCATCCATTACGTCTATAATAATACATGAGCAAAGGGTTATGCTTGGTTTTCTCAGTGCTTACCAGCGCATAATTCGGCTCCGTTACCATCGTCCCCCTCCTCGTCATAAAGAAGAGCTTCAATCGTATATATACCTGAATTAAAGGGCAAAGACTTGAGTCTATGAGCACAAGCTTCAATAAAGAAAGCAGCTTCTGGCTGCGGGTAGATTTTCGTATCTCCTTGATAATGAGTAAACATCAAGCCAGCCCTAAATGCGTTTTTTCCATTCACAGTGAGATACTGAAATTTGGCTTGCTTTTTCGATGAATACCCACATATTTATCTCTTCACGCAAGTGATTCTTTTTCAAATCAAGTATCATATTGGCTTTGCCAACATGTTTGATGGTAAACATGGCATCACATTTACCACATTGAACAGCGCAAGTCGGATTAGTTCTCCAAGTAGCATAGTCGTTCCTATCCTATATTGAGCTACCGGCACTTTTGATATATGAGTCTTGCATTGCTTACCATTCCAAAGTGATAGTATCAGAGCATACAATGCATTTCATGGTTGGATGTGGGGCATCCAGCAGATTGCTTGCTGTGAGTCGATATGGCTCCTCTTGACCCATGGTTTTTTTCCAATCCACTTTATTAACTTTGGCTTCTGCGGTAGTATACGAGTGATGCTGTGTGCCATACAGTCAAATAAAGTTGGGTTTAGGTGCCATTATTGCAATGATACAATTGCTACATACCCATTGATCCAAGTTCAGCTCATGATGTAGCAAACCTTGACCATCGCTTCGTGCTTTGTCCTCAAAGTATCGACGTGGGCTCAGCATATGAGCATGCCAGGTGAATGCGATATCTGGTTGACAGGGTCTGTTTAAAGAAGGTCGCTTGATATGATTGACTTGGCGTATCATACCTGTTGGAGGTGTCAAATAGAGGCTATTATGCAACCACTTGATGTAGCGGTACTCAGCACGCACTAGGTAAACCTTTCGCAGAGTTGGTGGAATGGTTTTGGTTTCTTCAATGTAGCGTTCTAAGAACGAAAGATAATAGTAGTAGGTGTCAACATCAGGCTCCCAATTATTTTCATTTCTAGGTAGTGGCGGATCACGGTCTGCAAACTTCATCATCAAACTTTATCCATGAAACGAAGAAAAGTGCTAAATGATGATTTCTGCAATGGTGTGTGTACACATATAAATTAGCAGTTGTGGTACATATCTATCTCTTTATGGAAGTCAAAGCAGTAAGATGTAACATTTGATGGTAAGTAGTTTATTGATTGCGCATTGTAGATGTATTTCATGTCAACATGATTAGACGTATTCCATCATCCAAGTAGATGGATTGTTTGAATGAATGAGGAGCCGACTTATCTTTCAACAAAACAATCAATTAGGCATGATATAAGCATTTATTGCAATTCTATATATTGACATCCTTTTGTCTACTATTCAGCCAGCTCAAAATCTGTTCATAACAAGCAAATTGAATAGCTCCACCTTTTTTGTTGTTGCAAAAGAGTACAAGATTAGTTACAACTGTCTATATATCTGAAGGATCAAAATGAACTATTACCTGGTGCAATACGAATGATGCGAAGCCAAGAGCCTCTGAAAAAGGAGGTGGGCCCTTCATTTCTCAACATGGATTTCATGCAGTCCCAAGTACTGGTATAAGATCTGCCTGCATCTTGCATTCTAATCAAAATTTCGTCAATTTCTTTTTGTCCATCATACACCCACACTACATTCAAGCACAGTAGTAGTATCTACCTTGTTTTCACAACATCAGGTGGGGAATTCAATACGCCCACAAGCACATTTGCCATACCACCGCTCACCTAGGTCATATTGCTATATATCACTAACATGTCCTTCATTGATTCGCTTCACAAACACTGTATTACCATATGCTGCCATGGCTGTAAGGTCCCGTCTGTGCTGCCAGATGATCTTTCAAACATGGCCTTGATCTCAATGTATGCCGAAAATTTGACAAACAAGCCTATATATCTCTTGTGTTAACCTTTTTCTTGGTCTACCCTTCACTTTGACTACACTTTACCCCAACTTTGTCGAGCTACGGTCGCCATCAAACCACTGTACAGAGCTGCAAATCTATCTTTGATAATTAGCCCCATCTCAGTTCATAATTGAACAAGTCAATACATTACCCTTCTTGTCGAACAATAATGGAAGCTGTATTGATCAATCCATGATACTTTCGCTTTTGACCTTTATTGAGCACCATTTCTGTTTGCTGGCGTACCTTGATCATCTCAAGCGGCGTTACTTTTTTTCAGATTAATACGATGGCCTCCAACCTATACATACATGAAGATCTTACCGAGTGTCACTGCCTGCGTAATACCCGTGCATACGCCTGCTAATCCCGCGGAACTATGAGCTGGCAAGATGTTTCTCTCCTCAAATTTCTCGAAAATAGGTTTGTAGAATGCTAATCCCATGTATTGCAGTGAAATACGGGGTCCAACGATACATAGGACGGGTATAGTTCCTCTGTAAAAGGCTTCATTGACCAGTTTGAGTAAGCAACGTCAACTGGATATATGAGCAAATGCCGTACCTGAAAATCCTTCTTCTTTGAATACGCTGCTAAACGCTTTGAATATGCCATCTTTGTAATGAGATGCCGCCGTGACAGACTACTGCCATTAGACTTTTTGAGTCCTTCAATCTCGCCAGCCAAATCTTACCTGAAATCGAGTCTTGATCACATCTGTTGGCTATTTTGGATGGTATTCATGTTGAGTATTCGCATCCAAGTCCAGGGTCTCATCCACTCACCTGCATCAACAAAATCTCGATTGTTCCTGCTCCTGCTCCTGCCAAAGTGGAGTTCTTTTTGCATAGTGTGCTGGTGTTAATTTCGGTCTATGAGGCGATTGAACGAGTTAACTTACCAAGACATTGGCTTTGGGCTTTGATGCGCTTTTACTGTTATCGGTGCTGCTACTCATGATGGAAGTTCAAGAGTTGAAGAAAGAAAGAAGGAAAGAAAAAAGCCAGTAAAAACAAGCTTCTTTCAGCAGTATTTAAGGTTGAGCGCTGCTTAGTGTAACATGGACATTTGGCATGATGTCTGCAAAAAGATGGTAATCTGTCAAATAAAGGGATGCTAATACTATGGCGTGTATCATCCGCTATACTACAAATATAGTGGTGTTGCGTTTTGGTATCGTGTATGACTTATATCATACACATTTATCAAGAAACGTTGCTGGAAATCATGCCATGGCAAATGACTCACTCGGTATCGATTGGTTGGCCTGATCTCCTTGGTCTATCTCAGTAGGACGATCAAACACTCTAGGGAAAACCCAACTCTCATCGTCCTTTTGCTCATAGTATCGATGTCTGTAAGCTCATACTCTTTCCAAGGTATTGTTTAGGCCTGATTTATGATGGGGAGGATATACATCCAACATTGCATTAAAATGTGGGTCCAAATGCTACAAAAAAAGGGCATCTCCTGCCATTCAGCTCCAAACGGCTGCCTAAAAACAGTCGAAATAAACAAATGCAATATGTCTAACCAACATCAAACACAATCCAGAGATCCCAACAGAGATCCAGGTGCATGCCACTAGACCTTTGAATGATATACGGAGGCTCAATGCCTCGTTGATCCAAGCAGGTGACTGGTTTGGCTTGGTTTTTTAAAGCAAAGCATCTCCATGCACCAAGAAAAAAGTTTCTTTTGTTAAACCTTTCACATCATGGTAAGTACTAGACACATTGACCTTTGAATTGCTTTCCTTCATGTGCTCAGTGTCAATGCATAGTCTCGCTTAGAATTACTCACTCCTGAAGGCTTGCGTATTGACGGTCGTCGTGCCAACGAATTACGTAAAATCACGGCCAAGACCTCCGTGTTTAGTCAAGCGGATGGCTCTGCTTACATTGAACAAGGTAATACCAAATGTCTTGCTGCTGTGTATGGTCCCAGAGAGGTAGGTGATGGTGATTTGTGAGAGAGGATCATGTTAAACTGATGATGTTTTGTGCGTGTGTGTTGTTAGCTTCGTTTCCGTCAACAGGGCCATGCTGATCGTGCTCTGATTAATGTTGAATTCAACGTGGCACCTTTCAGTTCAAGTGAACGTAAAAAGAGATCCAAGAATGACAAGTAAGATTCAGAGCGAGAGAGACAGAGAAATGTTTAAAAGCAAGATGCTGATAGCAGGTCTATAGGCGCTCATTAGAAATAGCAGCATTCATCCGTCAAACCTTTGAACCTGTCATTTTCACATCACAATTCCCCAAAACTCAAATCAGTATCTATCTTCAAATTTTCCAAAACGATGGAGGTAAGGGGTCGTCGTTAGCTGCCCATGTATGGATCTGTAGACTAATGCGTATGTGGCGGATGGATAGGATTACTGCAAGCTTGTATCAATGCAGCTACCATGGCATTGATCGATGCTGGTATTCCCATGATGGATTATGTGTGTGCTTGTTCAGCTGGTTGTATTGACAAGGAGCCTGTATTGGATTTAAATAATTTGGAGGAGGCATCGGATACACCTGAATTGACAGTTGCGATATTACCTAGAACTGGCAAGGTGACTTTATTAGAGGTAAGTTATATAGTGAGAGAAAAGGAATCAGCGATTGATCTAGCATGTTGTAGATGGAATCTCGCCTTCATGTAGATAAACTTGCCAGTGTTACAGAATTAGCAACAGAAGGCTGCATGAAGATCCACACCATCTTGGACACAGTTATTAGAGAAAACACTGAACATCTCATGTCAAAATTAAAAGCATAAAGAGGAGATATGATTTTTTTATATAATAATGTATCAATACTAGAAAGAGAGATAGATAGATGCGAATAATGTTGTGTTTGTGTAAATGAATAAGAAAATTACGATGTGTACAGGTAGAAGAAGGGAGGTTGTTTATCGAATAGCCACTGCAATTTCGACATAATTACTAGGAAATACACCTTGAATAAAAGAGCCATCGGATTCTACATCAAACAAGTTAGCTTTTTTTCCTCAAATGCTGCCAAAGACACAACTACTTACTGTCTGCTTTGTAGCCCATCCACCAAATATCATCACTGGAATCCACGACAATAATAGGATCTGCCTTTTCAAAACCAAGCTCACCATGTTCTCGAGCACTGAAATCAAACTTAGCATAATACAAGTGAGGCTTCTCTTCAGTAGCGACAGGCGAGTCAGCATTGTTCTTGATGGCTGCTTGCATGACAGACGTAAAGTCGCTCTTGTACTTTTGTTTCTTGTTGCCATCGTCTGATGCTGTAGCAGGTGTCTTTTTGGAGGTCAAGTATTCTTCGACCATGCGTTTGGAGGATGCTCTGCCGTCAATGGCATTGACACCTGAAGGCGAAGGTGTGGAGCGAGAGGGTGTAGGCACTGCCATGAACTGAGACGCAGGTGGTTCCTCTTGCTGCTGTAATGGTGGTGTTGGCATGGCAACACGGGTGGCCGCAGCAGTAGGTATCTCTTCATCTATCAAAACACTCAATGCATTCAAATCTCGACTTGCAATCAAATCATCAATGGCTTCTGATTTACGACCAATGGGTTCGTTCATCTCGCTGTTGCTGCTGCTCGTGGCGACGACAGCGGGTCCATGACGCGACTCATTGACGACAGGTTTGTACTTATTGCTCTTTTTCACAGCAGGCGCCACAGATTGAGGATTGTTGTAGTAGTTTTTCAATACAGCATCCTCTTCTTCTTCCTCTTGTTCTTGTGGTGCGTCTTGTTGTAAATGCGTGGATCTACGTGTCACCAATGCAGAAGCAGGCTCCAACATGTGAGGCATGTGCACAGTTTCAATGGGAGATCCAACATTTGCCGTCTTCCAGCGCACGGCCGAATCAGGACTCAAGGGTTCTTGACGGCCTGTATCCTTGTTGAACGCATAGCCAAGATTGGTTGTATCAATAGGAGCCAGGGAGCCCGCATCTGACAATCGGAAGGCATTGGTATTGATCACTCTGTCTGCAGATGAGGTAGAATCGTTCTTGGCGTGATGATATCCTCCCCCTGCAGCAGCAGCAGCTGTCACCTCCAAGTTTCTGGTCGAGTCTTTGGTTGTAGGCGTATCGTCGACATTGTAAGGAAAAGCCAATGAGGACAAGGATGCCTTGTAAGGCTTACTCTTGCCAATCGAGTGCAGAGCAGCAGGAGCATGACTTTCACTGGGTTCGACAGGCGCAATAGTAGCCGTGGCCTTGTTCTTGTCAGCAGAGGGCGCAGTGGTCCAACGCACAATGTCAGGGTCACTGGAGAAGGCTTCTCCGGATTGAATGGTGTTGGAGATACTGGGATTGCTCAGGGTAGATGACTTTGCAGAAGGATAATACGCCGCTGTATTATGGTGGACATCAGCATCCGTAGTAGATACAGGACCAACAGTAGCTACACCAACAGCTTCATCTGCATTGAAATTTGTCCATCTCACATTGTTGGGAGCAGCATTGGCGGTAGAAGCTTTAGAGTTGGGCACTACAGAGGACGTACCAGCAGCAGCAGCAGCGACGGCATAGGGGCCAAGATGGCTGCTCTGTTGTGCAGATGAATTGCTAATAGAACGGTTCTCCACAGAAGGCACGGTGGGAGTAACAATGGCAGAAGACAACGCGTGTTGACTGTTGGGCACATTTGTCCATCTCACTTTATCCACTTTATCAGCAGAAGCACCTGGTCCATACACAGGGTCCACCAGAGAAGAAGATCCATCCGAGGTGCCCACAAGAGAAATAGGCTTTACGACAGCAGAGCTCATGGCAGCAGCTGCAGCAGGTGAGGCATTTGTCCAGCGCACAGTTTCAGGTAGAGGGGTTACAGTCATGCTGGATGTTTCGGGTGGTGCCATGTTGCTATAAGTAACAGCCTGAGGTTGATGTTGTCCAGTATTGACAGTGTTCTTGTTGGCTCCAGCGGCAACACCAGCGGCAGTAGCAGCACCAGCGGCAGCACCAGCTCCACCAGCAATTGCAACACCAATTTCAGAGTTTCTAAATGGATTGAATGGACTATAACGGCTTGGAATTTCAGACATTTCGCGCGTGTTTGTGTACTCGTTGTTGTAAAAGGAGCTTGTGTTGGAATCTCTTTGAATCTCACTATAAGGTCTAGCATAAGATTCTGGACGAGCAGCGTCATGATGATTGGATCCATTCGAGTTGGCAGCAGCAGCAGCCATACCAGCAGCAGCCATGCCAGCACCAGCAGCACCAGCCATGCCAGCACCAGTAACAGCACCGTTACTCACAGGGCCTTGATTGTAATTGACAGCAGTCGTGTTTCCAAATAGGTTGTATTGCTGTTGTTGCTGAGAATAAGATCTGGAATGCGCTGTAGGAGGTACTGGAGCAGCCCTTGCGGTTGTCATTGCAGCCGGCACCATTGGATTGAACGGTGTCAGAGATTGTTCATGCAAGTGCTCTTGACTGATAGATCTGGACATGTTGTACAGTTGTTGATTCTCTGGTTGTTGCAAGTAGCGTCCACTGTCGTGTTTCTCATCGCTGCCGCCATCATCGTCTTGGGGAGCAGACGCTGCCTTTAAGGCGGCCAAAAGCGATTCAGGCGTACGAGGTGGTTTACCGTAATAAGCACCGGGATTGGACTGCGGGTTGACCTTGGCATCTCTCTTGCGCTTGATATGGACAAAGAGCATGGAACACAAGACAATCAAAAAGACGATACCCAGAGAAATGGCAATTGAGACCAGAATGACCAAGGGTGTCGGCATGCTGCCCTTGTTGTTGGAGGGTGCGATGAACGGTATTTGCTCAAAGTAAAACACGCTGTTGAGAGCAGAGCTGCTGCTGCTGGTGGATGCATCGTTGCCATTGGCACTGGAGGAGGTCACCAAGTAAGGTGTCCAATTGTCGCCGTCAAAGAAGGCGGCACTGACATTACCGCGTGTGCCCAAGTTGATGAAGCCAGAGACCAACAAGGCGTTTTGACCCAAAGAGGAAGAGGCGTTGGTGGTTGTCACGGGTAACATGGATAGCCCAGAGATGGAGCTGCCAGGACCCAGTTCAGTTTTGGGTGTCAAGAACTGTTGGCCGTCCCAGACACGAATGTAGGTAGAGGCAGATGCATCGTTGGCTTGTCCAGACACATAGACGTGTTGCGTGTTGTTATCAAAGGACAGGGTGGTGGAAGGACCCGGCAAGTTGGCTGTACCAAAGGGACCCCAGGTGCTCTTATCGTAGTCGTACTCTGCAATCGTGAGCGGCGAGTTATTGAGGCTCATGTTACCTGTAGCCACGAGTTTGCCATTGATCCACTGCACATCCTGCACTTGACCCACCAGACCAGATCCCAGGGAACTCCACTGTAAGCTCTGCAGGTCCAGAGAGCAAACGCAGCTACACGACAAGGACCCTACTGAAGTGAAATTACCACCAATCACCATGGTATTGCGAGGAGCAATGTGGCGCACAATGTTGACAGAGGCAGGCGATCCGTCGCTGGTCTTGACATCAGGCGTCAATGAGAGCGATTTCTTGGTCAAGTCAAATACAGCTAAATCATGGCTACTGGGTCCCGTGAAGCGACCGCCGACGTAGAGCATATCCTGATGCACCGCCATTGAGTGCACTGTGCCCTGCCAGTCAGCACCAGAAACACCGCTCCAGGCACCATTGTCGTAGATGGCAATGTTCTGGATGGTTTGTTGCTGTTGTTGACCTGCTGTTGGTAACGTGAATTGACCGCCAAAAATAGTAGTAGTAGTAGCATTGCTACTAGCTTCTCGTTTAGCGAGATTGGCTGTTGGTGTCACACTGGTCGAGTAAAGTACACCAGCGCTGATGGAGCCTTCAGGACGCACGCTATTACCATCAAATGGAGAAGACATAGTATTGTCGTTTGAAATAAAGGAGATGCCGTTGAATGCATAGCGTTGCACGCTTTTAAGGCTGCCCAAGTAATAGTCATTGTTGCTGTGATGAACAGTGGCATAGACGGTGCCTGACATGTAGGGTGTGTCGGTGGTCCATTGCTGTGATCCAGTGTTCCAAACGGCTGTTCCAGAAGCAGTAATACGGGTTGAGCTGGCATCTTTGGTCAGTAGCTGTGAAAATGCGCCAGATACAATGATGTATTGCTTTTCTTGAGACCAACTCAATGCCGCAACAGGACCATCCACGCCCTATTAGTACAGTTTTTAGTGCACTGATTCAGGTGGTTGTAGTACCGACTATGAGACTTACTGCATTAAGCGCACTCCAGGTGCCTGTTTGCATATTGTATCGTGCAACATTGGCTGTATAATCGACCACACTTGTATTACCCGTCATCATGGAAAAGGAACCGCCCACGTACATTTCTACAGCAAAACAAAATGAGTATTTCTTCAAATTGGCTCCATGACCAAACGCCATGCAATGCATTTTTACCGGTATCTGTGCAGACGATGGATTCCACAGGACCATTGAATCCTTGGTTGGGCAAGGCTTTCAATTGACGCTCATTGACATTGTATTGCACCATGTTGGTGTACTTATTGTAGGATTTATCACTGCCAGTGAAATTGCCAGCCATGTAAATAGTGTCTTGAAACACGTCCATGCTTTTGACCGTGGATTGACTAGCGAGATTGTCTATGAAATACAAGAGAGAGAGCATGAGTAACGGAACTGTGGTGGTGATGCAACTGAGGGAAAAGAGATCTACTATATATACCTGCTAATTTTCCCCATGGAATCGAGGTAGCTGTAACAGTGCTTTGTGTTGTGTTGTATTGAATGACACTGGACAACACATCTACTGAAGGGTTCTTGATAAACTGGACAGCGTGAGCCACCAATGTCATGGTAGAACTGCTGCTGGTGGAGAAGGATGCGTTCTTGGCTAATGCCACCTTGACACTGGGTGTAAAGTTGCTCGAGACGTCAAAATAGCCTGAAAAGATGGATTGACTTGTAGCGCTAGTGCTGGTCGACGATGCCAGCGTCACATTGGCAGTGTAGGATGCAGAGGTGGCTATAAAGACATCGACATTGGCGCGTGTGGTGCATTCACTGCCTGAACATGTAGGCGAGTAGAGCAATACTTCGTACAAGCCAGATTCTGCTAGGTTGGGGTAAAATGTCACGGAAGGAGGTGATGCGAGGTCAGATTTAGTCACTGGCACTGTTAAATAGGGTATGCTGGTGTTGGACACTGTCCAGTTGCCTTGAGACGCAATGCGAGGAAGTGTGGTGCTATTGCTGGTGGTGGATGACGATGTGGAAGCACAAATGTTGGATGCTGAAGCGTCGACAGCATAAGCAAATATTTCTGACTGGAATACCTTGACAGAGGCCAAACCGCCACTGACACCATACCACGAATGAATATCAATAGCAATGCCATTAGTCAATGAAATGTTGGTAATTCGAAAATCTTGGTACAAGACGTTGGTGTCCTTTGACAATGAGCAGTTGGTAGAACAGGTTCGTGTAAGGTTGGTGTCTGGATCCAAATACACAAGTTGATATGTGGTGGCATCTACCAAGGATCGAATACTAGTAGATCACAAAAGACAAAGTTAGTTTTTCTTTCCTTCTACTCCTGTCAATTACACAGTATAGTGTGATTTTCATTCGAGAAAAAAGGGGAGAGAGAGCCCCCCCCCCTTATCCTGAGGATATATACATACGAAAATTGATGTGTTTGGTGATTTTCCAACTTTGAATTTGAAATTCGAATCAAGACGGGATTGACACTGTAATCAAGAAATGTAGTTTGCCATGTGCCATTGACGCCATCTGATAAAATCCAAGGCTTGGTATTGGTTGCATCTGCGCAGATAATGGAACCCGGTGCAGCAGAATTCGACGCAGTGTTGGTCGCACTCACACCCTATTGTCGTCGTCGTCGTCAAGTTAGATATATCAGGGAGAAACACAATTTCATTATGGTCACTAGTAGTACACTTACAGAGGATGATAGACTGATGGGTTGAGTGGCAGGTGCATGGTAAGGCTGTCCATCTGTCGACGCAGTGAATTGACCCGCAAACAGGACAGATGTGCTGGTTTTTGCAATCGAGTAAACAGGGCCATTGACTCCTTTCCAAGGCAGCCCGCTCCACTGCTGGTTCTTCCAAACAGCAACACTGCCTCCAAACTGGGAGAGCGAGTCTGAATACTTGATCATGGACGTTTCTACAGGTGCAATAAAGGCACCGCCCGCATACACTTGGTTCTGTGCAGCATCGCAGTACAGACTATACACAGGCCCATCGAGGCCATAGTGGAGTGGTTTGATTTGCTGGCTGTTACTGGCCAAATCAATCGAGGCAATGTTGTTGACGCTGGTTCCTTTTAGGGTCGAGAAGTTACCGGCAATGTAGAGTGTGTCGGATAGCATGCAGGCGTCGTAAATGATGCCATTGACATTGGAGGATGCCAGCAGCTTGAGTGTGTCGTTGGCGAGTGTCACGACAGAGGATGTGGAGGCTGGTATCTGTGTCAATTGGTCGGTGTCGGTGTACAAGGAGATGCCGTTGTAGGATCCAGAGATGCCAAGTTTTCCAACAGGATCAAAGTTGATGGTGGGATGTGTCACATGCGATGCTCGACATTGGTGGAGGATGGTTGTGGATAGCAACAACATCATGAAGCCAAGTCGAACAACAGCAACATGTAGGCTTGTTTTCATTTATAAAGTGTAATGTGTGTGTGTGTTTGTGTGTGTCTGGTGGATGGTAGGTTTGATCAGAATGTCATGTAAAATCGTATCCAAAATCGAAATGGTGTCTTCTCTCTCTCTGCTGCTGCTGTCACTGCTGTCTAGAAAGCGTTGATTGAATCAAAGAGACGAGATGAAAAGGAAAGGAAAGGAAAGAGACAAATGAATGTAAAAAGGCTTGTAAACAAGAAAGAAAGAAAAGGAGGGGGAAACTATAAATGAACAGAAAGAAAGGGAGTCTTGTTTGGTTGGTCAATAAAAAGAGAGAGAGAGTTATACAAGGAATGAAAGAATTACAGAACAAAGTAAATTGGCACATGTTTGTTATTTACAAAGGCAACACCGCGCCATGTTACACACAATTAGAATCTTTCTTGGTCAGTCCAATGTGTATAAAGAGAGAGAGATTCACCGTCATTTTACATGCTAGTACACATTGGCATCTATATATTTTTTTAATTAAATGCAGGTGTTTCATTTCACCAGGAACTTGGTATTAAATCTGAGCGATTATTTGTTTAGATTAAAATTCAAATTTGATCTGGTTACTGAATCTGTTGCTATGTGTGATGATAAACAGCAGTAACTTGACATTTCATCTTGCTAGTAACATGATATGCTCTTTTTTGTGTGTGTGAAATACCTTGTTTATCTCTATTGACTACCAATTCTCTATCCACTGCAAGACATCCAATGTTGAAGAAACAGACATTTTCTGTCTATATTTCATCTCAGGGACCATTTAAGGCAATTGGGTTAATTAAGCCAAAAATAAAAAGAACTGTTATATAGAACATTGAGCAAAGAGGTTATATAAATCTAGCAATGAAACGTTGTATAATGACATCAACTGTTGTTTCGTCTAGAGTGGAGTGATGTTTTTCTGCGTCCATCTTTGCAGTAATCCCACTCAGTATGGATGTTTTATAGTTTGTACAAGAGCTTCTCATAATAAACAAGCTGCTCTCAATGTGGATCTGATATCTCTCAAGTGCTCCATACTTGTAACCATGGAAACAGCTCATATCTGGGTAGACAAACATAGTGCCACGACCTACTAATACTCAAAATCATGCAAAACACGCCGAAATTTAGACACATTTGAGCAGTGGTTTCTCGCGTTAAAAGCCATTTTAGACCTCCAGAATAGCACCAAACCATCTCTCTCATCTAGCACTAACTTTCTGACACCTTTGCTCAATTATTTGGGGACCAAAAAAACATGTCGAAAATTTGATGAAAAAGCATGAGGTACCCCTCATGGTTTTTGTCAAAAATCAAACGATCGCGTTTTTGACCTCGAAAATGGACACTTTTTCTAAGGTACATATTAGATCAAAATGTTGCTTTTGACTGTGGGCATCCCCCTATACCTTGATACGTGAGACCTTTATATGCAAAATGTTTCCATTTTGGGCAAAAACGGTATTTTACATTTTTGAAAATTGCTCCATTTTTTTATTCAGAACATGTACTTTTATTAACATCATCAGATGCGCCTCAAAAATTAATTTTATAATGACTTAGAAAGTAGTGAGTAATTATCACATTTCTCTTAGTAAAAATGAGCAAAATAGCTCAATCGAATTGAAAAAACAATAGATCTGGCCAATTTTAAACAAAAAAACCGTAAGCGGCATTTAAATGTTTTTGGCTCTGCCAAGTATTTTATGAAGGAATTGCTAATGAAAAAAGCAGAATAGCATGTTATGGCTTCAATTGGTCGCTTATTGCAAGCAATCTTTTTGTTAATAACGGGTTTTATGTTACAAAAAATGCACATTTCAATGCGAGCACCACTAAATTATCATCTTGGCAATGCCTCTTCCATGTATACCTATATACCTATGTCGTAATAAAAGACAATATCAAAGGTGGCATGCATTTGATGTATAGGCTCTTGGTTAAATGCCCCATTCATCTGTCTCTATCTTCCCATTTTTCACTTTTTGTGTCTTTTCAGTCATAAATATAATGCAGATTGCTACATCTAAAGCAGCCAATAGCATGTCCATTCATGGGAAATGCGGTGATTTTCTATGGGATGGACATTAAATGACGTCGTGGAAAGTAAATTACTTTTTCGAGTACTACATAAGGTTTCAAGTTTTAAGAATTGCCAAGCAAAACATCTCTTTCTCTCATATATATATTTTATAAATCATCATGAGTTTTCACGTTAATTTTACGACCCACGGACCAGAGCTGAACGCTGCTTATCAAGCCGTTATCAGTGAAAAGGACGATACCAACTGGTTGATTTATGCTTATGATAAAGGCACGTACGACCTGCGAGTACAAGCAACTGGTGGTAGGTAGTAAAAGAAAAGGATGCAAGAAGAAGAAGGGTATGATACCATGGTTAATCTCGTCTTTTTTTTTTTTTCTTCTCATAGATGGCGGTCTCGAGGAACTGAATGACGAGTTTTCGGATGGCAAGGTTCAGTTTGCTTATGCAAAGGTGATTGACCCAAATACCGAGCTTCCCAAGTTTGTCTTTGTTGGATGGGTAAGTTTTGTGTTATGAGAAGGGAACGAGATGGTTCTTGGAGCAAAGCATCTCATTAAACTGCGTTTTTTTTTAGTGTGGCAGTGGTGTGCCAGAGTTGAGAAAAGCCTTCTTTAACTCTCAACTGAGCGATGTATCCAAGTTTTTCAAGGTAATCTAATATGAGAATGAGTGTTTGTTCGATAGCGTCATCCATGCTAAACACATATAATCATAGAGCTTTCATGTTCAAATTAATGCTCGTGATGAGGTAAGTGTTCATTTGAAATAGCTTTGTTTGCTAGAGTAACTCATCTCTACCTTTTCAGGCTGATGTAGAACCTGAACTCATCATGAAGCGTGTCGCCGAGTCTTCTGGCGCCAACTACAGTGTGCACAAGGAAAGCGCCAAACCTCAAGCCCGAGTTACTCCAGTTGTAAGCACGTTTTTTTTGAATCAACACTGTAAAACATGCTCACACCGATCCACTGCTTAGGGCTCTGTATACAAAAAGACCGAGATTCCCAACATTGCTGCCATGCAACGTGAATCCATGACCAAGGAAAACGCACCCAAGCCTGTCGGTACCAACTACACACCTGTTCAAACCACACCCAGAAAGATGGAACAGCGTTGGAACATGGCTCAAAACCAGGATTCGGGTGCCAATGCGGTTCGTGCAGAACGCGAACGCTTTGAAAAGGAAGTACGTGATCGTGAGATGCAACAAGCCAAAGTACAGCAACAGCAACAACCACAACAAGATGATACCAATGATAGACTTCAAGCAGAGGCAGAGGCAGCTGCTCGACGTGAACAAGCAGATGCTGATAGAAGAAGAAGAGAGCAAGAAGCTGAGGAAAGACGTATCCGTGAACAAGAGGATGAGATGGCTCGTCAAAGAGTTCAGGAAGAGGAGGAGCGTCAGCGTCAAGAGGAAGAAGAGTATCATCGTCGTCAGCAAGCTGAACAAGAGGACAGTGAGAGACGCAGACAACAGCAAGAGGCAGAAGAAGAAGAAGAGAGACGTAGACAACAAGAGCAAGAGGAACAAGAGAGACACCGTCGCAACGCTGAAAGAGAAGAGGAGGAGCGTCGTGAAGCTGCTGAACGTCAACGCAGACAACAAGAGGAAGAAGAACATCACCGTCAACAACAAGAGCAACTCAAGAGACAAAAAGAGCAAGAGGAAGAAGAGAAACGCCAAAGACAACAAGAGCAAGAAGAAGCTCTTCAATCTCAATTGAACAAGGTAAGTTTTTATTCTGGAAAACCAAGGCGTTCTCAAGTTTGACATGTGAGATAGACTGCCGATCGTGCTGTTCATGCCTCACAAGCAGCTGGTGCCGCTGCTGCTGCTCCTTCTGGACCTCATCAAGGTATTTCTGCCGTTGTCTTGTTTGAATATGATGCCAGTAAGTGGGAAATATGCCAACATGTAGCTGATTCAGCACTAATTCTTTCTTTACTCAGGCGAAACAAACGAAATGTCACTTGTGGAGGGAGAAGTAGTAACTCAAATCGATCAAGTGGATGAAGGTTGGTGGTTTGGCGTGAGTGAGGATGGAAAGAAGCAAGGTCTTTTCCCTGCCAACTATGTGCAAATTTTGGAAGAAGAAGAGCAACAACATACGCAACCTGCTGCTGCTGCTCCTGCTGCTGCTGCTGCCGATATTCCCGCTGCACCACCTATGCCTGTTCACCCTGAAGAGCCCAAGCAACAACAACAAAGCCAAGGCAACGTCGCTGTTGCTCTGTATGATTATTCTGCCGAAGAAGACAATGAAATTTCCTTTGCTGAAGGCGACACCATTACTCAAATTGAATTTGTCAGTGAGGATTGGTGGCAAGGTTTAGCTTCCAATGGTAAAACCATGGGTTTGTTCCCTGCCAACTATGTTGAATTGAAGCAGTAGCAGAATAAATGGAGAAAAAAAAGTTTATTATTATACATGTGTCTAATTTGTTGTTGTTAACGACGACCCTTGAATTTGGCTTCTGCAATGCTCAAGAGTTCAGCGTATTCACCACTTCTTTCACACATTTGTTGAAAGATGCTACCCTCTCTTGTCATGAGTGCGTAGGGTGTGTCGAATTCCTTGACCTCGCCTTGGTCCAGGACCAAGATACGGTCGTAATCAGCCACAGTGCGAATACGATGTGCAATGCACAGCAATGTGGAGTCGGTAAACTCTCTGCGGATGGTTTCTTGGATTTGATGGTCGGTATCAAAGTCCACTGAGGATGTGGCTTCATCCAGGACAATCAACGAGGTCTTTTTCACAAGCGCGCGTGCCAAGGCGATCAATTGGCGTTGTCCTTGAGACCAATTGCTGCCAGAGCCGGTCACTGGAGAGTCAAGTGTAATCAGATTGTCGGCATGGACAGAGGAGGATGAGGAGGAAGAGGCTAATGGATGTGTGAACTCGTCCTGTTGTTGCTGTTGACCGTCAATGAGATGCGATCGCTTCAATGCAGCCCAGAGAACAGCATCATCGTATTGACCAAATGGATCCAAGTTGCTTCTCAAAGTACCCGAAAACAGCACAGGGTCTTGCGGAATGATGGTGAGTCTTGATCTCAAGTCATCCAAGCCAATGGCATGAATATCGATACCGTCAATCAAGATGCGGCCAGACTCGGGTTCCATAAAGCGGAAGAGGGACATGGCCAGCGTGGATTTGCCTGAGCCTGTTCTGCCTACAATGCCAATTTTTTCTCGGGGCCGGGTCTCAAACGACACGTTTCGCAGCACAGCAGGTGCATCGGGAGCGTACTTGATGACCAAATTGTCCACTTGCACGGTACCCAGCTCTGGCCATGAGATGCGAGGCGATGTAGCGGCAATGTGCGCAGGAGGTTCCTCTTCGATATCCAGATACTCGTGAATACGCTCAATGGCGTTCATGTTCATTTCATTGATGGCGTACATACGCACGACCCACAGCACATGATGGGTGAAGGTCAAGGCATAACTCAACGAAAGGCCCGCTAAGCCAGGATTGACCCAGTCTCTTGAACCGACAAGCACAGCGCCTGTACAAAAGCTGACGCACGCGCCCAGCACATCCACACGACAATGCAGCCATCGATTGGTAGCCCACATCCACAAGAAGGGTCGATTATTGGCATCAATGCGCTTGTAGTTTTCTTCTGTGAAGCGACGTTGACATCCAAATGCACGAATGGTTGCGACACCCAACACGGTTTCATTGAATTGCACGTAGATGGGACTACGCGATACTGAATTCAGACGCTTCATGTCGCGCGATGTCTTGAGATAGTAGGCACCCACAGATCGAAACATGAGCGCGACAAAGAAGCCAGGTACAATAAAGGCAGGTGTGATTACAGAGACCAAGACAATGACATAGATGGTGGCAATGATGGAATACAACAGGTACGAAAGCGAGGGAGCAAGTGCTTGGTCCACTGTTTCTAAATCAGAGGAAAATCGGTTGACAATACGGCCCAGCGGTGTCACATCAAAGAAGCGCACTTTGGCACGCAAGATGCGGTCCAGCAGTTGTGAGTGGATGCTGCGAGAGGCGCGCAAGGAACCAAGGAACAGCACGAGAGAGCGCATGGTAGTTAGGCCCAGTGAGAGCATGCCAATCAAGAAATAGATGCCCAGATAGTAGCCTACGTCGACAGCACTGCCGTCCTGGATCTCTTGTGCAAATGACTTGACAGAGGCAGGTACCAAATAATGAAGCTTGTTGGCCAATTCAAATACACCAGCGTTGCCAGCAGCGTGTGGTCCCATGGATGTAAACACGGAGAAAATAGTGCTGTTATTGTTGGCAATGTTGTCATAGGCAGCAGACCAGACCTTGATCCAGTAATCTTGACCTAAAATCGACGCCTGAGCACAGCAAAAGAGTAGCAAAACAGAAGCCCAAAAGAAAAAGCCGCCGGACGCATGATAGTAAGTACCATAAACCGACCATTTGACACTGCCTTCAGCACGTGTTTCCTCTTGCACCAATTTGCCAGCACCATCAGCAGCATGGTTGTTGTTGCTAATGTGTTTGGGCACAGTAGGGGTAGGACCGTCTGTAGCAGCCTCCTCGTTGGCATCGATTTGTTCCATGTAGCCTTCTTGCGAGAACTCGTTGCCAAGTGCGCCTGATTTAATCACATCCAAAGGCGTGCCAGCAGCAGCCACTGTGCCAGATTCTTCCAGAGCAACGACATAGCCAGCACCACGAATACAAAGACCCACATGATGTGTCACAAGAATAACCGTGCGGTGGCGCATGTACTCGCCCATCAAACAGTGCTGATACAAATGCTTGGCAGTGTGTGCATCGACCGCGCTGAGACAATCGTCCAAAATGACAATATCTGCTTGAGAATAAACAGCTCTTGCAATAGCAACTCTATATATAAAACAAGATGAAAATTGTTAAATACCTAGGTGCAGTCATGTTTGGGGATTCTGTGGGGTTGTTACCTTTGCTTTTGTCCACCACTGAGTGTAATGCCCTTTTCACCGACTTCAGTAGCATCGCCAAATTCCAGAATCTCAAGGTCTCTTGTCAAGGCTGTCATGTACAGGATGGTTTCGTAACGCTGTTTGTCGTAAGGGAGCCCAAAGAGAATATTGTCTCTGATGCTGCAGTTTTGAAGCCATGCTGTTTGAGCGACATAGGCAATACCAGACACAGCACCACCACCATTATTGTTGTAGGAGTCGTAAGCGAGTTTTCGAGGCAAGATGGCTGCACCAGACAAGCAGTGCGTTTCTCCCAGCAAACTGAGCAGCAGTGTCGTTTTACCAGAGCCAGTAGGACCACATACAATCGACATTTGGTTCAGGGGAAATGACAAGTTGAGATTCTTGATCTGAGGCACAGGTTCGTCTTTGGAAGAAGAAGCACAAGCAGCATTCCAGCTAAAACTAGCGTTATCAATGAACCCAATCTGTGTGCTGGATGTGGTATTGGGAGCAGGCAGCTTGACTTCCTCTTCTGCCAAGAAGGATTCAATACGGTTCAAGGAGACATTGGCTTGCAAAATGAACGAGGTAATCACGGGTAATTCATCCAAGGTGGTCTTGAAGTTATTGAACAGGGCCAACGCGGTGAATGCAGTGGATGCAGTCAGGATAAAGACACGCGTGTAAGCGTAAAAGACAGCGACCATGATCAACACGGGGATGATGAACCACACATTGCCAATCCACATGAAGCTCATCAAACGAGCGCGAATGACTTTAAGCTCTGCGTCTCTTGCCTCCATCACACGCGCACGGAATTGCTTTTCCCAGGCAAAGAACTTGACAATACGAATAGCAGACAGCAGCTCGTTCATGAGACCGATACGCTTGTCTGTGCATTTCATGGCAGCATGTTGCAGCTTTTGGAAATGTCGGCTCAGGATAAACGTAATTGGCTGTGAAAGACAGATGATCAGGACGCCCCACAGCGAGGCACTGCCCAGCAGCTTGTATAAGCTCCAGATACAAATGCTGATTTGGATGGGGAAACAGTAAATGTAGAAAATGTAGGCAATCAAATCGCCCAGTTTTTGAGCGTCCACTGAGAGCAAGTTGTTGACATTAACCTTGGGTTTCTCCAATTTGGCGTGTGTGGCGGTAGCGGTGTCGTCTGCTGATTGACCGTTGCTTCCTTCTTCATCTCTGCGTCGAAGCGACTTGCTATAGACTTCACCAATGACCACTGATTGTATTTGGATGCCCAAAGAACGGCCAATGTAAAGTGCTTGCTGGTAACATAGAGACTGACCGCACGATGTCAAGAATAGACACAACACGTAGATAAACGCAGATGACACTGTTTCACCTTGTTCTCCACCACCATTGTTGTCGCTGTTGCTGCTGCCAAGCTCAATGAATTTGATAATCTTGTTGAGGAAATAAGGTGGACCAAACATGAGAACAGACCAGCCAAGACAGTAAAAGAATTGAACCGTCAGTGCAGACTTGAACGTGGACAGCAGCTTCAAAGCCATGGTAGCTCTCTTTTGCAGTCGATAGAGGGCCAGTGTGTTTTTAGCTCTCTTTTCCGGTATCAGCTCCAGCAAGTCATCGTCGTTGAGGGTATGGCGGTTGCCCTTTTCCAGCATGGGAGATACCCAGGAGAACATGAATTGCGAGTAAAAGGAAGCCCATGTTTCACCAGACATGACACGGCCCTGAAGGATAGAATAGTGAGTCAATGCACGAGTCCATGGTATCGACTGTGTATATCAATACTCACTGTATCAGCAATGATAGGTTCAGAGGGTGCATAGCGGCTTTCGTTTGCAACAATCACCAACAGCAACAAGGTGATGCTGCCGTACAGCATTTCATGCTCATAGCGATGGCTGATTTCCAAAACATCGTGTACCTGATAGTAGGCTGACAGGTTGATCCATTGGATGAAAAAGTCGGCCAGATAGAGATAGTTCAAATGGGTGCACATGTGATCCGACAGTGGTTTGCCACTGAGGGTGAATGATAAACATATGTTGAGTGCAGCGAGAACCACGGCGTATGCCTATGTATATATCGTAGAGATGATGAATCATTCCGCACAATTGAGAAATCACTGCCGCCACAACATACCCAAAACACAATGCGTGCATCATACATGTGGATCAGATCATTGTATCTGCCTTCGACCACTGGATCCATATCAGACGCACTCAATGACAACGCCATGTAGACCAAAAATCCCAACTGTGTGCCTGACAACAAGAGTCGCATCCAATTGTAGGCGGACCATGGTTGACTCGATGCGAATTCAGAGGGGACGACTGTGTTGGACGAACTCACATCATCGTCATTGCTGTCTTGGTCACTGTTGCTGGATGCTGGTGTCTCTGTTGCACCATAGAACGCATGTGCATGTTGTTGATTGATGGGTTTGTACTGTGACAAAGTGCTGCTGCTTTTTCTGTAACAACGAATAGACTTGAAAAACAAGGTGGTAAAGGAGAATATGACCAGCGTAATCAATACAGCTGTATTCAGGTATCTACAAAGTGTATATACCGAGTTTAAAGAATGCTCCTCCTCCCCGGATCATCCGTCAATTCATACTATACCTTTCTCGAAAACAAGGCGTCAGGAAATGACCCTCTAACCAAGGTCCCTATTCATCAGAGATACACATGTTACTACAGCAGCACGGATGAGGATGCTGGTATCCACTTACCCAAAAGCTGCAATCTTCCATCAAAGTTAAGAAGAAGAAAAGATATCAGGAAAAAAGAGAGAAACAAAAGGTTATAGAATCCGGTTAATGCACTAGAGAGAATAATTTATAGACGCACAGAGAGGGAGTACAAATGACCAACTCTAGGGCCACTTTTTTCGCCGGTGATATGGAGACATTCGAAAACGGGTAGTTATTCCCATTTCAGTTCATCGTAGCTTGAATACTCGGGTCAATGTTTTTTCTGCAAATGATCCAAAACATTCAAGATGAATCTATACTTGCTATTGTGTGTCATGAGAGTTTTTTGTTTACTTGTTATCAAATATGCCTGGTTTTTCGCATCTCTAGGGAGATGAAAGGAGAAGGAGTGTGTGTGGGGGTGATTTCAATCATTTCTTAAATAGAAAAGCGCTCATGAAGAATGTACATGTTTTTGACATAATAGACCACCTTTCTTATGTATAACAAACGGACATGCAGTCGCTTATTAAAGTCAAAAAGCAATTCAGGTGCATACTCTTTTATGATAATCAATCTAATTTCTGTCAGAGATAAGATATGCAGTCTTGATGATGTACTAATTAGCGTATGGCTTGTTATTATGTATCACTTTATTTGTCTCAGAAATGGTATGAAGATCCTGATAAATTTGAGTGAAAAGCAGACATAATTTATACTCTTTAGACAGACATCACTGATAAAAAGACAACTTACTTTTGCTGATTTCAAGAGATACAGTTAGAAAGTAACCAGCAAGAATGAACAATAAGAAAGTGCCTGAATCCTTGGCTACTGATTCTATTTCAAGGCTGATCTACTGGAATTCCTGCCCTAAATGCATGACCCAAGGAGCCGTATTTCAAAGGTAGGACTACATCAGGGCTTGCTAGTAACAAGCTCATTATTTTGAGAGATACATTGGATACTCATCTTGATCAGAAGCATGAGCAAACCTTATTTTCTTATTTCAACCTTGTGTACACATAATTACAAAAGTCGGAAAATTTAAACGCCTGGCTAAAGCACTAAAAGCTCGCCATGATGGTATCAAATGCATCAAAACCTTTATGTGAAATTATGATGCAAAGCCCATGGTTAATTTATCATAATAAGATCCATCAAGAAGATGATTGCTTTTACCTCTCTCTCGTTTTCATCCCGCATGTCTAAACGAACAGTGGGTTGCTTGAAAAAAAAAGGGGGGGGGGGGATTGAGAACAAGATGATAAATTGTAAGTAAAATGATCAAACATACCCGTGGGTACTCCTGCTAGAGCTCTATACACAGGTATAGAGTTCAATGCTGTTTGTTATGAAGAGCTTTGTAACGACATTTGTTTGGAGCAAGCAGCCAGGAAGGTACCGATTGTGTCAAATCAAAAAGCAGCAGCAGTAAGAGATCAATGCATAGAGGCAGATCAGATACAGGCTCCCAACGCAGATGTGATTACGTTATTCAACGATGATAAAGGTGGTAATGTTATCGTTCATGCCCATTTTAATGCTGTCTTGCCAAAGTGAGTATATGGGTGTCCTGGCTCTATCAAGTTGTATGCGGATCCTAATTGACTTTATTCATGATTTAATGCACTATTCAACCATATTTGTGAGTAGATCTTATTAGGGCCAACATACACAGGTGTCCTTCTATTATTACCTCTATGGCCTCTCTTCTTGTGTGTTCTTATTTGGCATTGACAAGATAGTATATTTCAAAAATCATCCATCCATCAACAGCAAATCATTCGATCTAAAATCCACCTACTCCATCATGTTTTTCGCAAAATTTGGTATTGGTACGTGCTAATTTTAATACTCTGACATCAATGTTTTGAACCTGGATCTCGGATGATGGTCTGATCCTGGAAGCCCAAAGCATTTGGATACAATTAGGATTTGGTGTCAACAAGAAAGATACAGTATGCAGCCTTAAATACAGTGCTGTCCAACACCCCATCTGTCAATTTTTTGGGGCTAAGCACTTGTAATTAACTGCCTTCCTCACGTATCTTGTCAAGATCAGTGCTTGAAACTGGTTTATTTTGATAATCGTCCATTGATCAACGGTAACGCGCCCAGACTAAAATCGTATCACATAACCGTGCTCCTCGCAAAATCGGACCTAGGTACATGCTTTTCTCATAAGCCAGACGATTGACATTTGAAGATTTTGATTGATTTGATACCAATATAACGCAAAATTGTAATTTTGGATGTTATGAACGGGCTTAGATTTATTCAAAATTCTTTTTTTCCCAGGATAGTGAATGTATTTGATCATGTCTAATACTTATGGTGGTGTCGTGTGTAGTTACTTTAAGCCATTTGTACCATGCATTTTGAATGTTTCGTCTTGCTTTTTTCATTATAATCACATTTTTAGTTTCATTATCAGTGCTTTATTTCTCTGAGCTGTCTCCAAATTTGAGCCAATCGCAACGCTTTATTTACCCTACAGACACCCCAGGCCAGAAAAAAAAATTGCGAGGGTTTCCCTCTGTTTTGACGTTAGGCGGAGTTTTAAGTATTGCCAAATACAGTAATTTAGCAATTCTATCATCAAAAATCCCTAAAATGCCAGAATATGCCTTACTACACACCCCAGCTGATAGCGCAAATGCTTGAGACTCTCAGTTAGCACCAAGTAAGTGATACCAATCAAGTGAAGGCAGCCTATCTACCCCCTAGCCTCTGAATCAAATTTAGTTGTGCTTCAACGATAGGCTTATCCACACAACGAAAAAAGAGGGTTATGGCTCAAAGAACCATAAAAAGTGGGAAAAGTAACAAGAGGGCATCACTAGAATGTGATGAAGAACAACAGAAACATTGCAATACAGCTACATACAAAAAGGTATGATAACATGCAATGTGTATCATCAAAATGACGAGTACAAGAAAGAAAAAAGTAGTAGAAAAAAGTATCGTGGTTGCCTCATACGAAGCAAGAACACCAATACCACCAGTATTACAGAAAAAGTAATACTTGAAGAACAAAAGGAGTGCAAGGTCACTCCACAATATAGCAGCACCACCAGCGATACAATGCATCAAAAGATACACCATAGCATTGTGGTACAGCAACAGAAAAATAGTTGCGTGCAGAAAAGGGGGAGAGAATAAATCGCAATAATAAAAGAGCAAACTAATAAAGAATGCACAGTATTACGAGAAAGAAGGTAGTAAAAGGTTGAATGAATGTAATCCATGGCAACAAAAGAAGGGAAATATACAAACCAAATACAAACCAAACACAATTAATATATTGCAGCGAACTGGCGGCCTGAAATAAACTGTGTAATTAGTATTACTGTATATTGTACCGCGAAAGATGGCTTTTATCGGCTGATACCTACTGTAGCAAACTTGAGAGGTGTCGTCTTGGGTACTGGTGGTGGCAAAGACATGCTTCTTTTGACGAAAGTGGTGTTGAATTCAATCAACAATAGTAATAAAAAGTATATAGTTTAATAGAAAAAGTGCAGTGCAAAAACAGTGCGAGAAAAAAAAATAAAAAAATAAAAACGCGTTGCTAAGGGTGACTGCAGTCAATAAGCTGCCGCAGCACAGAGCACGCGGAATCTGAATGACGTGTACAATGAACATTTTCCACTGTGGTGACTGTACCCAAATGATTTTTTTTGCAATGATTTTTTTGACTCAATATCGATATAATTTGACAATTGAAAACATTTTTGTTGAAATTAGCTATATAAAGTGTGCTCAGCGTATACTACTTTCTAATAAACTTAAGGGGAGAATTTGAAAGCGCATCCAATGGTGTCAATTTTAAAATACCTTTAGAATGAAAAGATAAAGAATTTTGCGAAAATATAAAAAGCAGTTTTTCCAAGAAAAGTCGAGATTTAGCATATACAACGTTCAAAATAGCAGTTGCACAGGTTACCTTACATCTGTGCGGTCATTTTGATTTAATATATATCATAGTAAAAAGTGTCGTTTTCGCCTTCAAAATTGCGATCGTTTGATTTTTAACAAAAACCATGAGGGGTACCTCATGAAAAATCGTGAGTTTTCGACGATTTGGATTGACCCAAAAAAAATAAAAATGAAGGTTCAGAATGTAAATGGTGATCGATAGTAATCATTTGGCATTATTCCCAGCATCTAGAAGGGCCTGGAAGACGAGATATTGAGGGCTGAATATGGACAATTTGGCTGGGGGAAATACCTTTTGTGTCTTGTAGATCCATGGCAACGGATGCTAATAACTCGATTAAGACCTTAAACAAATAGTATTTCTTCTTTACCATCATATAAGAAGTGGCGTAAGCTTCGCGTAGACCATTTTGGAATTTTCACCCATTGACCCAGATGTACAAAATGATTTTTGAATATGGAGTTTTGGGTCGTCCTTCATTGGAGATATATCACTAATTATATGCACGCTAGAGCTTCGACAGTATCATGTCTTTAACAGTTTTTTGAGGTAATGATTATGAATCTACAAACGAACAATATTGTTGCAGGCAGCATAAATCTTGAGAAACAAGAGATATGTGAAAGTTTTGAAATTTGAGGCTACTCTACTACTACAGTAGTAAGAGTCTTTTAATGTGTTGACAGAAATGCCCCAGGTTTATATAGTGGGTGAAGCAATAGCGATTGGTTACTTATCTGTGTAAACTAGATAGATACATCGCAAAGGGACAGGAACGCAACAACCGCAACGTCTTGATTACGGTTTCGGCGGTGGATACTGTGAATCTTATTACGTTTGTCCAAAAATTCAAACAGTGAAAGCTAGCCACTTGTCTCCAATACAAACAAGCAATACTACAACTCTAACCAGAGAATCAATGTCGTCTACTAGCGGAGCACCCATACATGACAGCTCTGTTCCGCAGATATAAACTCTAGTTGTGCGATGCTGACTATCACCAAATTTTGAGGTTCATGGATTTCAGGATCAGAAATGATAGGGACTACCAGTTAGGGACTACCAGGCCGGGCCGAATTTTTTAATAGGGACTACCAGGTGTTTTGAGCTACCCTTAGGGACTACCAGAGTCTGTGAGCTACCCAAATATAAGCTATGATCCATATAAGAGTAATCGCCCTTGCATGCCATATCAATGTCTATTCCACCATAATTATTCATTTTTTTTATCGATAAATAAACATTATTCAATCCTTCGTATAATCCTTAGAGTATTACAAGACATAATATTAAAGGACTACCAAAGTTCGAGCGTAAAAATTAGGGACTACCAGGATCAACGCTTAAAGCCTAGACCAATCCATTTGCAGCATAACCCGCTTCATTGGATTTCTTTGGGTTTTAGCGCAACCCACTATGGCCTTCCAGCTATCTGCTATGATACGTATTGGAACAAAAAAGAAAACATTTCTATGTTCTTGAGCTATTGGAACAGATGGGGCCAGTTCCCCAAATGCGTCAAAGGTCGCATCGAAGGTTTCTTTGACCATCTGCTACCCACTACTGAGTCTGAGAACGCATCTGCCATCACATTAGAATCAGATGATGAAGAAATTATTGATTTGTGCTAATTTTTTGCTTTTCTACTTTACTTTTTTTCTTTATACTACAATAAACAACTAAATCTTGACTATTTTACTAAAATATATATCTGGGTAGCTCATCATAAAAAACCAGCGCTATAAAGGTAGCTCACAGACTCTGGTAGTCCCTAAGGGTAGCTCAAAACACCTGGTAGTCCCTATTAAAAAATTCGGCCCGGCCTGGTAGTCCCTAACTGGTAGTCCCTATTGACACTGTTTCAGGATCTATGGAGGATCGATTGTAAATCCAATTTCTGAAATCCCACCCCGCTTACAGTGCAGAGCTGACAGCAGTGGGCAACATCAAAGCAGTGAGTGTCGCCGTATCCATGGAAACCTGACACATTCCTCTAAAGAAAATAATAGGATTCCAATGAACAAGAACAACCGTTTTTAATGTAGCTCATTTAACATCAATATCAAAGGCTGCAAAAGAACATCATGACCATCTCAGGTCTGAACACAACATCTAGCCCAGCATCAGTAGAATCAGACATGTGTAATTACAGCAAGACATTGATGAACCCAACTTTTGCAGCTGTAGATCGAATGAAAGGTCTCATGCTAGTAGACAGTTGTGCAATACACATTTGAGACCAGTACGAGCACATTAGATGTTGTTGCTACAGCCATTTAGAAAACCAAAAGATACGGGTGTTCAACCAGATCGCTTCCACCCCAATCATTATTGCGCTTCGTGTAAAAAAAAAGACACGCTTCAAAAGACATTTATTTTTGGTGCATAAAACTGATCTCAAGACTATCCAAACATAACAGCTTTTTATCAATAAACCAAGAAGAAAGCACAACATTCATGGAACATCTTGATGATTGTGATATGAACCGGCGTTCAAACATGTGGGATGAAAGCAATTCAATTTGCGATGATTACCGTAAAATCACACAGAAATATAAACTCTCTTCTGTTACATTATTAAATACTTTGCCCTTTTCCTTCTCCTGTGTACTCCACCTCCTGCCCTCCCCACCACTCTCACTCTCCCGTTCTTCATCATATACCTTTTGTATATGAATTTTATAGTATTACATTTTCAAAATGACTGAAAATCTACAACCATTTCACAGTCGACCATCACAGGATAGCGAGGTGTTTTCATTAAGAGACGAGGACCCTCTCTCGTTGCCTTCCGAGACGTTACTCAATGACCACACAACAAAAGAAAGAGCTGTACAACAAAAAAAGAGTATTGTCAAGTCCTCTGCTATCAATCTGTTTTGGATATTGATGTGGTAAGTTGTTGCCACAATTGATGATGGCTAGAAAGCTCACCTCTTCTTGTAGGTACACTGTAAGACACCCTCTTGACAAAAAAATGACAGTATCTTTAGACTAACCCATCTGTAGTTTGCCACCATCTTATCAGTCTACAACAAATGGATGTTTTCAGAAGACCATTACAACTTCCAATACCCTCTGTTTGTCACTAGCGTCCATATGATTGTGCAGTTTGTGTTTTCGGGTACATCATTGCTTGTTGTACCTAAACTACGACCTACTAAACGACCCAGCGTCTCCGATTACATGTAATGGTGTTGTTGTATGCGTACCATGTACATTCTATTGATGATATACTCTAGATACAAGGTGCTTCCCTGTGCATTAGCAACAAGTCTTGATATTGGATTGTCGAACCTCTCACTCAAGACAATCACCCTATCATTTTATAGTAAGGTTTTGCTGATCTTAGTATTGCATAGACACACATATACTAATTGACGCACTTTTTTTTTATAGCCATGTGTAAATCATCTACACTTGCTTTTGTATTGATCTTTGCCTTCATCTTTAAATTGGAGAAACCGAGCTGGAAACTGATTTTGATCATTGTCATTATTACAGCAGGTGTTGTGCTCATGGTGTCGGATGAAACGGATTTCAATCTGGTTGGGTTCATTCAAGTCATGGCTGCCTCTGCTTTTGGTGGTCTTCGATGGTCGTTGACCGAAGTCTTGTTGAGAAAAGAAAGTATGGGGTTGACAAATCCGTTTGCTTCCATCTTCTTTTTAGCGCCCTCTCAAGCCATCATCTTGTTGATTATCTCGGCTGGTGTGGAGGGTTACTTCACCATTTTCCATAGTGCTTTCTTTGCTACGTTTGGTGAAGGGTTACATACGGTAAGTGTCTGTGGATTGTGTGTGTGTGTGGGATGGTATACTCAAAGTAGCAACACAGATAGGCATCGTTTTGGCAGGCGGCAGTCTTGCCTTTTGTATGATCATGTCTGAATTCTTCTTGATCAAGCGTACGTCTGTTGTCACTCTCAGCGTGTGTGGCATCTTCAAGGAGGTCGCCACCATCTTTATCTCATCGCTTGTGTTTGGCGACATCTTGACCATCATCAACATCATTGGTCTATGCATCACCTTGTTTGGTATCGGTTTATACAACTGGCTCAAGTTCAAGATGATTACAGCAAAAGCTCGCAAGGAAACAGCGGCCATTGATGTTGGACAGGAGGAAAACCATCGTCTGGGTGGTGCAATGGCAGATGATGAGAGCGATGATGACTATGAGCTCGATAGAAGCGCATCGCATCATCTTTATAGTACTGTGGCCGAAAGCACGCCTATTCTGCTTGTGGATGGAGGTCTTTCTGCTTATCGAGACAGCGATGATATCCGACGCTCTCATGACAATGGTCGATATGAGATGCGATAAACTTTATAGACATTTATGCATTTTTCCCAATAAATCCATACACGCTTTGAATGGACTGGTTTTACTACATGTCAACTAGAAAAAGCCTCTCAATTTTTTTAAATTATGGACAAAGCTGATTTTTCATCTGGCTTCCTTTTTCCATCTTGTCAATCAAAAAAACACCTTCACATCATGGCACCAGCAAAGAAACAGGCCAAGAAACAACAACAACAGCAGCAAGTCGTTGAAAAGAAAAAGGTGGCCTCACCTATTAAAAAGTCTGTCGCAAAGCCAAAAACACAAAAAGTGCAAGATTTAGTGGAATCTGCTTCAGGCGAGAGTTCAGCTGATGAAGAGGAGGAGGAGGAGGAAGATAATGAAGAGGACGACGATATGGACTTGGATCAAGATGCTGATGCCGAAGACGACGAAGACGACGACGACGAGCCAGAGGATGATGAGTTTGATGATGATGAAATGGATTTAGAGGAGGATGGTGAGTGTTGGCATGGATCCTGACAGTAAATGCAGGGCTCTGATGAACAATCTAGGTGTCAAACAACCCAAGAAATACAGCTCAGAAGCCTTCTCTGATGCCATGACCAAGATTTTAGCCAGTACATTGACTGGATCCGACAAGAGAGTAAGTCTGTGAAGAACAGGATTGTATGACGGAAAGCTAATCCATCCCCCACAAAGCAACCCATTCTTGCGAGATCAAAGGGATTAGAGCGCAAGCTGGAAGATGAGAAATTAGACTACAAAGCACGCAAAATCATGTCTGCAGAAAAGAAGGCACTGAAAGAAAAGGGCCGAGTCATTCCTGATTTCACTACATTTGAATACGAAAAGAGATTAAGAAAGGTTGCAACAAGAGGTGTCGTTAAATTGTTCAATGCCATTCGTACACAGCAAAAGGTGACAGAAGTAGCTGTTCAAAATGCATCAGAAACCCGCAAGACACTTTCAGCAATAGAGAAGGCAAAGAACGGTAGGGTGTTTTTGTGTGTGTGTGCTGTTTTCTATAATGTGTGTCTTATTCCCTTGTCATAGTGTCCACCATGTCAAAGTCAAGCTTCTTGGATCTTTTAAAGACTGGACAAAAATAAATCACATTCATATTTTACCCTCATTTCTCTCTCTCTCACTCGGTTTCTCTCAATAAATTCGCTTGTAAATACAATTGCTTTTTATTCGGTGATTTGCGTGGCATATCGATTCAACAAGGCATCTGACTTGAGTGCCTCCACGCCCTTTTCCTCTACTGTCATCAACACAGTCGTATCACCCGTATCATAATCATGTGTCATCAGACAGTAGCCAGGAGGCAATGATCCACCACGGCCTGAAGTCGCATGGAAAGGCTTACCCCATCCAAGATCCAACTTGGGTCCCTTGAGATCATTCTTGCACCAGTTGGTCAAGATCAGGTCGGCAGACCAGGAGATACGGCCAGGCGGTTGCTGGTGATTGGGATCCTCAAAGAAGGAGATTTTATATCCAATGGCTTTGGGAGAGAGCTCCTTTGTCAGGGCAGTGCGAATGGCACATGCGACGCGAGAAGCAGATGCGGGCGTAGCGTCCAAGAGATCCAATCGAGCAATGGTAGCGTTCCAAAGTGGGTTGAAGTTGCCAAAATAATGACCGCCTGCCATGTCGTGGTTGGGTGCTCTATCACGGCCATCTGCTGCCATCGCCACTTGTTCGTGAGGCGCCTCTTTGCTGGATCTTCCTTCTAAACGAGGCACCGAGGCTTGTTCACGAGCACGTGTCATGACGCCACAGACGAGCGAGGCCAGTGCATCACCAGATGAGATCCAGGTAGTGGGGTCCGAGGGCGACAGATCCTTCTTGAGTCTTTCCATGGCATCGCTTGTCAACTTCCAAAATGTAACCGCAGATGGCACCAACAGATAGGCCGGTGGACCAAGCGCAGGCTTGTCTAGTAAAAAGAAGGGAGAAGGTGCTTTGGGTGCAGATGCTGTGGTCAACCCTTTAAAGAATCTGCCAGGCGTATGTGTCCAGTCATCAGGGATATGATTGAAATCAATAGGTTCACCTCGATTGATCAAGGCCCACAGTTCCAAGAAATCCAATGTACCTCGCAAATCTGTTACTTGATGATTAAAGGAAGAGGCTACAGCGATCGTGCCACATGAAAACTATAGTAGATGCACATTGCTCCAGCGTTAATTGACCCTGTTCTCCCTCATATCGTTTGTGTTTCGGTTACCTGTGTCACTTTGACAGCTAAAATACTCGCTGTCTCTGGTAGAATCACGTCTTGACGAGGTCCCATGTCTTCCGTATCCCCTTGGTAAGCTGTCGACTTCTTTTCAACCAGAAACGGTGTACCTGCATTATGCTCGGGGCCCATTAAACTATAGATGCTGCCCTTTTCATCGCTTTCAATTGCACCAGCAACCGGTGGATACAATTCTAAAGCTTCCGCCAGTGAAGATGTGAGTTGTTTGACCAGGTGGTCCAATGTCAGCGTCGCGTCTTTGGGCGCATGAAAGAAACGATGATTGCGGATTTGAATAGAGGTTCCAATGCGATCGAGACCGTGGAGAATAACTCGAGATGGAGGCGATGGACGATTGTGCTTGTTGCTAGGATAAACGGTATAGGTTTCTATAGACATGTTGGATAGTTTGAAAAAGAAAAAGTGTTATACATTCAAGGCGGCTGCATTTATGCTTCATTTGAGTGATACATGTCCGCAGCAGTCGTTTGGAACACCAAGATTTAGTGCCATTGCTGCGGACGCTTTCATTAGGACCCTAAATTCCTGTTTGACAAGGTGCGCGCATAATCAATATGGGATTCAGGTTTAATACGGACCACCTAAACATTTCCTTGGGGACCACCAAGTCTGCTGGGGCGAGTTTTCACGTGCAGACCGCCTGAAGAATGATCTAAGCTACCTGCTTGGAGACTACTATTTAATCAGATAAAATCACTGATTTATGATATAGACGCCTTTCTTTCTCTATCTTTCTTTCGTTCTCTATCTTTCTTGAACAAAGAAACACAGATAGGTATAGTATAACACCTCAATTCAATGATCTTTTGAGTATTCAATATGACAAGTGGCTCTAACGTCTGGGTAGCTTAGATTAGGTGGTCCCTAAGGAAATGTTTAGGTGGTCCGTATTAAACCTGTAATCAAGATATACATCATCATGTAAAACCAAGCAAGTTCCCAGGCGTCTTCTCATACTTTTCACAGCCATGGGCTGAAGAATGCTACATTATCTCCAAAGAAAGCATCAAAGATAATTTGTTGGTCCCCTTGAACCCATTAGTGGCACTTGGCTCTCATTAACGGATCATCCATTCAAAAGTGATTCGACCATTCAATATCTGTATACCTTGACAGTATTGCAACATCAAATCGGTACCATTAACAAAGATATACAGCTTTATTTTATCGACTTTCAACTTGTGGAATATGAAAAATTCATGACACTCTCAAAGACACTCAATGAACCACAGTTGGGAGAAGCTGTAAACGATACGAAATCAAGAGCTCTGACAATCAAAAGGAAATATGAAGAGCTGTTTACTGCAGAATCCTCCAATAAAAGAAGCACGAGTGTCTCCTAACCGCCAATAACATCCACAACCACCACCACAGTTGACAGGAATGGTAGCAAGCATGAAGAAGCCATGGAATTTGTCGCTGAATATAAAAGAAAGGCAACGGAGCAAGGGAAAAGAATGAGTTGGATCGCTTGTCTACAAGAAGGGAATGATTTAAACCTTTGGAATTATAAAATCATTGCGACAGCAATCTATCAAATATATCAAAAAAGGAAAGCTAAAGGAAACAAATCCTGATAATATGTAGTATAGTATGGTCAAACTACTTAGCCTCCATCAATAAAAGCTTACATCATATCCAACTTTTTTTATTATTATATACAAATTCTATAGCTGTTTCTTACAAATCCCACACAATCTCTGTCACATACATGGACACTGTCTGTCTAGATTCACCCAAGGCATCCAAATCATCCACATGAATCTTGAGTTGACCCGGCATACTTTCCTTGGGATTGGAGATGGCAACCTGCAATGTGGTGGTGCCTCCAGGTGCCACCGTACCCGTACGATCGTCATTCAAGCCAGAGATCATGACAATTTCATGCGCAGGAAATTCAGCAGGACCTTCTACCGTCACCTTGAATCGCAGTGGTACCTTGATGGCATGGTTGATGATGGTCAAGGGCAAGTTCTCGGGCATACAAGCAGAATCCATGATATCTGAGTTCTCGCCATGTTCACTGTCTTGATAGTAGGTGACCAACTTGAAATCCAATCGACGTTCACTGAGAGCAAAGGTGGCAGTTTCATCCAATGCACATCGCACCGGTATCATTTCTCTCATGCGACTGGTTCGACTACTAGTGCTGGTACCAGTACTCTCAACTGCACCTCGTTGCGTTGGGTCCGCTCCCTCATCATCGTCGTCTTCCTCATCCTCTTCTTCAGCAGGACGCGTCGTCACCCACAATTTAGCCATGATGATACCAGCAGGATCTGTGAATTCAGGTCGATTGCGAGGTAAACGCGAGGTTTCATTGGGAGACGCTCTGACCCTGACTTCGATGCTGCCTTGGGGGCCAATGGCAATATCACCATGCAGTGGCGAATTGGTATAACGCGACAAGACATCCAAATGTACATAGGGACTCAATTCAGGCGTGATATCAGCACCAATTTCAAATCGCAAATCGTCGTCCGTCTTGTTGTGAATGACAAACCAGTTATCGCAAGGTGCATTTTGAAGCGCAATGGGATGATGCAGCGTAGGCAGCACCAATTCACCGTTGCTGGAAAGACGTTCAAAGCGCAACTCAAACACGGTCATCAGGGCCTTGAGATGCAGGTGCATGGTGTTGGCATGGTTACGGAGATTGTCGATACGGACATCAAAACGGTGCAATCCAGAGGTTTGGTCAGGCATGTCCTTGGGCATCAACAGTCCTTCAATACGCTGTGTCTTGCGCGAGGGAATGTAAAACATCTTTTGCTTGACAGCCACACCGTTGCGGTCCAGAGGCGTGAAATGAATGTAGTTGGGTGCATTGATGTCGTACGTGGCAGGGACGTCTGCCAAATTGCTGATTTGAAATTCAAAGCGGGCAGGCTTGAAGGACGTGCTGTGTCCAATCTTGCCCAAATCGATGCGATCCACCACCAATTCAGTATGCGAGACGCAGAATAAAGCCTCCAGTTCCAGAGCAAGCACCTCAATCTGTTGACGTGCATCGTACAAGACCATCATGCCCTTGAGAGACCCGCTTTGACCCTGAAGTGCTAATGCACGACCATCTTCATCCAGTTTCTCGGCAGAGGGGTTGTGCAAGCGCACACGGATACGCTGACCAGGCTGCAAGGAAAGTTGACCACTGCGCTGCATAAACAAATTGTCCTTGGTGTGCTCCAGAGCCACGGCCTTGACCTTGTCTTCATCCACGGCAAAACCAGCAGTGATATCCACATCACTCATGACGACCAACTGCATGGGCTGACCAGAGGTGTTGGCGACATCCAGTTCACGCACATAAAGACGATGCGCATCTGCTTCAGGCAATTCCATGATTTGCAGCACCGTTTCCTCTTGTTGCGCAGCCGCTGTTGTAACAGGACTAATGTAGATGCTCTCCCACTTGATCAGGGGCAAGGGATCTGCTTCACGGTGATCTGTCTGGTCGTAGTCATCATCATCCGCCGCATATCCGTTCTGACGACTGCTGCTCGACTGCAACAACAGCTTCTTGGAGGGCAACGCCCAAGCATCCAGTTTCTTGCAGTCCACAAACAAGCGCACGTCAATCACAAACACTTCTTGACTGTTCCTCTTGTTGGTGACAATCAACTTTTCGTTCAGCAGGCCATAGCGGTACGCATTGATACGAAACGTGATTTGTGTCAAGGAAGCGGGTACAGTGCTGCTGAAATCGTCATAGGAGCCACGACGGATGCCGTCAATGCTGCTGGAACTGTCGTCGTTGGTATGGAGACTGGCTAAACTTCCCTTGCGCTTCTTTTGATCATCGTCCAGGTAACTCATGTCGGTGTCTCTGCGCAGTTTAGTGCCACGCCAGCCGTGCAGTGTACCGCCACGACGGTCCAGTTCAATGTTGCCGCTGGAACATTCCACTTCATAATCCAGAGGCAGTTCACCCGACTTGTTCTTGATGGTAAAAGCGCCATAAAACTCTTTTTGAAGCAGATCCGTGTAGCCCAAGTTGATCACCTTGTCAGAGACTTCCAGATGCGACTGGCCAATGATGGACATGAACTTGACTGTCTGTGTCAACATGAGCAACATGTCCTGACCTTGCTGATCCTTTTCATAGACGGAAAACTTGATACCACCCACCAGTTCACGACATTCGTCGGCTGAATTGCCAAGATAGCCCGTCAAGAGGTTGGGCTGAACAGCCACCCACACCGTGGTCATGCTTCCACATTTCAGGGGCATCATCTCCACCAAGCCACGCTCGCCTGCCTCGTCCATAAAGATCAAGACTTGATGCGACAAGTTGCTTTGACAGGTAATAAACACATCTTGTCCAGACTTGTTCTCCACCAGCAAAGGCGTCACCTGAGAGTACTTGCTGCCTGGATCCACATAGGAGAATCCCAGGTCCAGCACACCATTGGCTTCATCTGCCAACGAAGGGAAATCCAGATACGTGCTGCAGTGGACCAAGCATTCAATTGTAAAGGGCTGCAAGGTGCCTGTGCGCTTGTTTCTGACAGAGAACGTGTATTGCTGTTTACCCACTTGCGTTGGCTTGATGCCGTAACGGATCTTTCGCGTTTCACCTGGCAGCAATGGTTTGGACGCTTCTCCACCGGCATCAAAATCAAATACAGAGGGCACCTGTGCTGTAGACAGGGCAAATCCAATCGGTTGATCAGACGTGTTGGTCACCTTGACATAAAAGACGGCTTCTTGGTTGAGTTCCACACGACCGCCATCAAAAAAGTGTCTCTCCAGTTCAATGGCCTCTGGTTCAGCTTCCTGTTGTTGTTCAGAAGTCTTGCTTTGGTCTGCATCTGCGCTGGTAGTGGCAGCAGCAGTAATAATAGCAGCAGACTTGTCAGCTGGAGTCATAGCAGCAGCCATAGCAGCAGCATCCGCTCTGGTCGATGCAGCACCCGTGTTTTCACCGTCATTTTCAAGCGCCAACGCATCAATATAGGCAGCTTCGTCTGTATACACCTCGGCTGTATAGACTATACTCTTGCACACATCTGTATTCTTGTACTCGTGCACCAAGATACGGCCCTTGACAGAAATTGCTTCTTGTGGTTTCCTTGTGTCCTCTTGAGCATCTTGTGCTGTTTGAAAGGGTCGCAATACAGGCTTGAAGGTCACAGACACCGTTTTGGAAGCATGCGCATCCAAAGGAAACACCACACTCTCTGCCGTCTTTTTAAACACGATATTGCTCTCTTTGATGCTACTGGTGGCAGCAGCAGCAACAGAAACGACAGCATTGGAGGTGTTGGTGGTATTGGAAGCAGCAGCGTCAGCATCACTCTTGGTTTTAGAACCAGACTTGCTTGATTTGGCAGACTTTCCTTCCTTGTCCTTGCTCTTGTCTTTGCCGCCAGCATCAGCCTCGTCCTTGTCATCATGGTCCAGGTTCTTGAGCTTGGCCAATTTACGCAGGTACTTTTTCACCTTGTCTGGTTGCGCTTTACGTTGAGCAATCTTGAGCTTCTGTTCCAGGTTTTCAATCTCTTCCTCGGCTTCCTTGGAGATGGTGTTTGTGTCATCTTCCTTGACATCAAACTCAAATTCGCCATAGTAACGACCAAAGATGACCTCATTGGGATCCACACGCACTTCAAACATGCGCGATTGCTTGTTGGTGTTGGTCAGCACAATGGTCTCTGTACGCTGACACGGTTGATTCAACAGACAACGGCCAAAGGACATTTCCAACGACTTGATCAAGAAGGTCGACGGCTTGCGCACTTGTGCCTTGAGCAGCAACACCTGGTCGTTGGTGCGATCACGAATGTTCTCAATCACCAGCTTCTCCATAAAGGGACCAGACAGGGTAGGCTCAAACACAAACTCGACCTCACGTTTGCCATAGGAACGCACCACACCATACCGGCCCACATCCAAGTCAATGTCACCCGACGCAATGGAACCCGACTTGCGAATAGCGTACAGCAGAGGCGTTTCGCTACGGTTGTGCAGCACAATGGTCTTGGCATGGCGCTCGTTTCGCTCCACCAAGCCGAAATTGATATTCTTTTGGCCCAGGTCCATGACAGAACGACACAGCTGCGACCGCAAAATGACTTCGCGCACGGGAATGTCTGTCTGACTTGTGTCCAGCAGGTTCTCAAACTCGGTTTGCTCGATATCACGGTCAAACTGCACCAACCTCAAAAAGATGCGTGCGTCTTGTTTCTTGGGAGCAGACTGGATGTGCGGTTTGGTAGCACCACAGGGCGTCATCACAATCACGACCTCTTCTTCGCCCTTGGGATCCACATCTACCAACGAGGTGCGCACCAATACCTTTTTCTCCACCAGACGGTCCAGTTCTCGACGCCATGCCAATTGATACCGCACAAACTGTTCCTCGGCCGATTGCTTGGGAAATAGTGGAGGAGATGCCTTGGAGCCATGTTCCAGCACAGAAATCAGGTCTTCGAACGGGACACGCGATTTGCCTGCAATGTCAGACCAGTCCAGGTTCTTGCGAGACTTGTAGCGAGCAGCTGTGATGCCCAGTGATCGCTTAGTCTTGGCATTGCGCGTACCATAGTTGTTGTGGCGCGTGTGGTGATGGCTGGACAGGCGGGATGCGGTCTTGGAGGGAGCCGCTGCCGAGGTGCCATTGTTGCCGCTACCGCTGTTGATCTTGTTGTTGGGTGTAGTAGACACACGCAAATGATGGCGACCACCTGATGTCAGCAACATGTCCTCTTTACTGCCGCCATGCTTGGTGTGCTTACTACTGCTACTACCACTACCACTACTACCGCCAGCAGAAGCACTGCCCTTTTTGGTCCCCATTTGACGTGGATGATGTTGCGACTTGTTGGACTGAACAGCATCTTTGGTAGCACATGCATCCTTGTTATCCACACAATCCTTTTCTTCAGGTATATGCAGCCAACGACTATGAAGCGCCTTGCGATGATGATGCTTGAGAAAGCTGGGATCTGAATTGATCTGAATCATCTTGCGTCTGTAGGATTTGAGCGAGTGCAAGGGCGGTAAAGCAAGATCCAGGTACGCCGTAGAGGCATGCGCTTGATCCATCTTGAGCTGTTGTACGGAATGACGCATGCGTCTTGCTGCCATGAGATCCTTTTTGGCGTCCGAGGTGCGTCGTTTGTTGGTGGCTTCTGATTCAGAGGTGGAGGTTTTGGTCTTGGCCGTGTTGTCCTTGGTGTTGGCACTGGGCGACGACGAGGACGACGAGGACGAGGATTTGGGCTTGGCAATACGACGGTTACTGATGGATTCCAGCAGTAGCTTGGATCTGCGTCGGCTGCTGAGGGCAGCAGGTGTCAGTGACGTGGCGGGTATATCTGCAAGCACGTCTCCCTTTTCAATGGCTTCTGCCGTGATGGAATTGGACAGCTTGGTTGTGTTGCTGGTGGTGGTCATGGCAGAAGCAGCATTCAGAGCAGCAGAGGAAGCAATCGCACTGGTGGCAGTGGTTGTGGTTGTAGTAGCAACGGTGGTAGTTGCAGCACTGTCATTGGCCTTGTTCTTGTTGCGCGTGTAGATGGCAATGTCCTCTGGCAACGACGTGGTGATCTCCAGCTGCAACGGCTTGTCTCTGATGTTTTCCACAGTGAACGTCCTCAGGGAAGGCGAGTTGAGCGCAATCGAGCCAAAGTCGAGGAAATTAGCACCTGTCGCTGTGAGGATACGGTAAAACAGCGAGTGGAAGGTCACTCGGTTCTTGTCAATGTTGGTGCTGTGTACCTCAATGATCTGGTCATTGTCCTTGTTGAGAAAGTTGACCAAGGTGATTTGCTTTCGGTAGTCTGGATTGACCTTGCGCGGGTACAAGTCCAGCTTGAGCTCGACATAGCTTCTTGGCTGGATCGTGATTTCGCCGCGCAGACAGTTGAGCACCTTTGAACTGAACTGAAGCTCCACACGTGCCAGGATATCGGACCGATTAAAGATGTTGATAGGCAGCGACTTGAGCGTACCCACATCTGTATCACCGAAATTGATCACTTTGGGTATGGCCTCCACAAAAGAGGTGCAGGTCCTGGCTCGACACTGAATCACCTTTTTCTCTTTTGCTTCCTCTGTGCGAAACGTACCGTACTCGAGCAAAATCCTGAAATTGCGGCGGATCAGTTGGCCTGCATTAAAGTCGGTGATGGACGCGTCTTTTTGAGGTCGGTACGAGACCTGGATCACTCGCTCGGTGCCTGGCTTCAGGACGAAATCTTCAATGCGCGTGTAGCTTTCGGTGGTGCTCAGCGTGGTGGCAGGAACAGTCGTCGTGGCAGTCGTTGTCGTGGTCGTTGTAGCAGACAGGATGGTCGAGTTGTCGTTCAAGGAGCTGGCTTCTGTAAAGATACTGCCATCCACGCTCATCAAGCCGCCAGCATCTGAATCAGAGTCCTCGGGAATAGTCGCATGAATGCGAGAGTTGCCGCCACCAGCACCACCGGGAGATTCGGTCAGTGCAGGTGAAAAACAAGAGCCATCATTGTCTGCTGCTGTGCGAATGGGTGTAGGCGACGACGAGCGAGAGCTCAATTCGCTGTTGGGACCTGACAGTTCACTGATGCCGGTAGCGGGCGTATTCATACCGCCTGTATTGGTTCGACTAGCAGCAGTAGCAGCAGCACTGTGATTGCTGTATTTGCGTCGCATCGAGCTCATTCTACTACTATTGTCTGCATATGTAGCAGCAGCTTCACTGGGTTCCACAACGGTAGTGTCTTGCTTGATGTCGAAAATGACTTCAGCACCTTCTGGCAAAAACCTGACTTCGACAGGAGACTCACTGACATTATTGAGCACGATTTGCTGCACTGCCCAGGCACCCGATATACAGTCTCCAAAGTCGACGACATGACCGCTGCTGACAATCAGGGTCTCCTTTCGCAACACGGATCGCACCGTGGCATGTACCTTTGTCTGTACCACATTGCGTGCATCGTTGGCATTCTCCACTTGCAAATCGTAATTGTATTCACCCACTTCCTTGGGCCAAAAGAGCATACGCACTTGTTTGCTGGAGAAGCTGGCAATCGGCTCGTCTGATTTCAACGCATCGCCCGTGTCCGCATCGATAAACTGCAGCCAGTCTCGGTCGTGGTTGCTGAGCAGGTCCATGGTGTTGAGCAGCCAGTAGAGGTCAATCTCGGATCGGTTTTGGATGGTAAAGTCCTTGTAGTACGTCTCGCCCAGCACGCAATCGTCAAAATTCAAGCCTGTTTCTGCAACGTCTGTCCATAGCGCAGATTGACACACACTCGCTCTGAATTTGACAGATACTTGGTAGTCGGCTAAACTGGACGTCGACAGCACATCTCTGGTCGTGGCATGGTCGTTGGTGTCTGTCAGGTTTTTGTTGTAGTAGTAGCCAAAGAAGAACAAGCTGCCTGTCACGTTGAACATGCTGTAGGTCTCTGTCTCCTCATCATGCGTTGTGTTGGTGGTGGTAGTGGTGGTGATGATGCTTGCTGCAACCGACATGTCGAAATCGTCTTCGTTTTGCTGCTGCTGAGGTCGAGTCTCGTTGTCTGTTTCAGGCAAAAAAGCCAGTATAAAACTACGAGTTTGACCTGGCTCCAAATCAATCTGATCAATGTGGTTGATATAGTTGAATAGTTGATTGAACGGGTATTCTTCAGCTGCTTCACGAGACCAGCTCACAGTGTTGGTTGTCACGATGCTCTGTAGTGTGGATTCCGGCAGACTGGATATATTCTCATTCTCTAATTGGAATGCTATCTGGTTGCGCAAATTGGACCGCATCTTGACAAGTATAGGCTGATCTGACAAGTTTTGTATATCCAGCTTTCGAAGCGCATGTAAGCCGTTCAAGTAGACATTGTCCAATGTGATGCGACCATGGAGGCCAGTCAGCTCAAACATTGGGTTGCTGCTGCTGTTGCTGGTCGTCGTCTTGTCATTTGATGCTGCTGGTTCATGGTTCATGTTCTTTCTTTTTAAGCTAGATGTTTTCTAATGTGAGTGTGCCGAATGAAAAGCGAGAGAAACTGACATTGCTGTATTATACTTACTGTATGTACAAGTGTTGGTTGCTATGTGGATGTAGATGTCTAATTCCCCTCTCTTTGGTTTATGCTTTCAGTCTTTCCTTGGTGAGGTCTAGTGGAATGACAAGGCTGGTTGTGCAAACAAGTTGTAAAAAAGAGGTGTATAGTGGAAGAGAGACAGAGGAAAAGAAAAAGAAAAAAAGGAAGAAAAGGAAAGGGAAAAAAAATCAGTGAACTGACAAGCATCTAAAACATAATTGCAATGTGTGTATACACAAATCTTGTGTCACGTGCGGTATGCAAGATCTTGATTTTGAATGCAATGTGTAAGCACTGTGCTATTGACTGTATGGAGCTCATAGGATCATGTCATGGTCTGGAGAGCGAGACTGGTTTGGCTTGTAAGTGTGCTGCCATTATCTACAGGAGAGCATCCCTTTTGTAAGGTAAATGCAGCGTTGTAGTGGTAGTCGTTCTTTTTTATTTCCAACCCCCAACATGTTGCTTGAAGGGGACGATGGACCACTAAGATTTGTTTGTTGTGATTCGTACCAGCATGGATTACGTTGTTGTTGAAGAACTTGGCTTTTTGTTTGTGCGTAAATATGTACTCTGGATGTCGGGATACGCCTAATGCAAGATATATAGCATCATGGTAAAGGCCAGGTGTGCGAAAAGAGATGCCACCATGTTGACATGTGTGGTAGCCGTCTGGGGATCGCCTGATTTTTAATCAAATCATTTCGTTAAACCTATTGACTCTGATCAGATGCATACATAGCTCAGTGGAAATTCCACACTGTATATATAGTCTGCATACAAAGGGATGATGGCAGGTACATTTCAATCCCACAACAAGAACAGACTTCAAATCATGGGCATAGTAAAATACAGAGTGGCTATTTATTCTTGTTGTACAACTGAGTACACCACGTTTGAATGACACGAGACACGTACAAGGAACGAGGAGACCAACTAATGTAGCTTACATGATGGCCAGCCTGAAGTTTACATTTTGTTAGCAATGAACGAGTGTGTATAGACTTGAACTTACAGGTAGTAAAATCAGTGTACATGTGGAATTGGGAGCAGTAACTAATAGTAGCAGATCAAACCCATCAATACTATAACCATGTCCTGTGGTAATCACAAATACCTTTATCAAAAGCAGCCTTCATTGCCTTGGACATTTTGCTTTCAGTCAAACTATCTCTCTCGCCGGCAATCAACAAGAATGGCACTGGATTCTCTATCTTGGGCACCAAGGCCACAGGTGAATGCTGATTCAAAAAGTCCATGTCTACTTTATCCATATTGGCTACTTTTTTGCAAAAGAAGACGGCATGATGAGGCTCACTGACTTGATCTAATGCGCCACTGAGACACACAACGCCACGAACAGAGGTATCCACATGCTCAAATCCAGGCTGGAACTGAGGATTGTTGACTGTCATGGATGCCATGGAGGCTAAATGAGCACCAGCAGAATCTCCTATTTGTTCAAAGCATCAGTGTGTGTTGTTTTATACAGTTATTCTGGTTTGGCCTTTTACCTGACAATACAATGAAATTAGGGTCACCACCAAAGGAAGCAATATTCTGCTTTAACCAACGAATAGCACGCTTCACATCCATCAAATGAGTAGGATAAGCATTCTTGGGAGCTAAACGGTATCCAATATTCACAGTAATCTAGTACGTTTGTCCAATGTAGATGAGTATCCTTTTGTATCCCTTTGTCTCGATGTTTGGCTCCAATTTACCCAATTGTTCTCTGCAATCATCAACTTCTGGAAAGGATAGAATGTATCCTTTGAACCCATTCTCCATGCTCCGCCATGAATATGAACCTTGATATATATAACGTTTCGTTAAGAGGGATAATTCGTCTCTTGTATAAACATCTGCCTACCAAAACAGGTCTTAATCCAGCACCATTTGCAGATGGAGACTCTTGAGAAAAAATATCCAGCATCATCTTTCGTGGCTGATTAAAGTCTTGGTTTGTTGTGTCCAATGCCTCTCTGATTTCCTCGTTGGTTGCATAGGTAACTGATATGCAATGGCGTTATAAAATGGCACAGGGCCGCACGTTTGATCAAAGCAACTTACTGTTGGAGTGAACCTTGATGTTGGCGGGTGTCCAGATGGGATTGATCAATTTCTTCACATCTTCCAAGCTATACATATACGGGGCATAATCATAAGAACCAAACAACAACCGCCCAATTAGTCAATCAGACATCTTACCGAATGATACTCGCCATTGGCTTGCTGTTGCTATCCAGGGACCGAATCGTTTCATCTGCTACACTTTTATCCTTGAGCATCTCAAAGAACAGAATGGCCAGGCCACCAAAGTTGAGAATATCAACGAAATAGAACAACCAAGCCAAAGTGTAATCTAAGGGGGGACAATGATTGAATCATCAGCGGCTAATACTATCAAGCGATAGTGTGTATGCTTACTGAATCCACCCAAGAATCCCACCATCTTTATCCAAATCAGGTTGATAAAGATGATTTGCAACGAGAATTCAGTTACCATGGAGGAAGTAACTTCGATGATAAACAGGTATTTTCTAAGCGAATGAGCAAACAACTGTCGAATGACAGGCTTGTCAAATGCACATATGATAAAAAACGAGTAAAATAGCACAGAGAATATGTAGCTAGTCGCAGCAAATGCTGCTATAAGGGCAAACATTGGATAAAGTGAGAAAACGGGTTTTGCCATTACAACCCTCCTCCTCCCCTTTTTGAATACAGTGTGTGTATATCTCAAAGCAAGTGTCACAGAATTTGCGTTTCTGCCTCATGCTATACCTACAACATCATTGTCATGTGAAAAACCTATGGTTAAAGCTCCACGTTAAAAAAAACGTATACAAAATGCTAATCTGATATCACATTTCTTTTCCTTTCTCTCTTTTCCTTCAACATACATAATCATGAAAGAACCTGTCAGCAAGGAAAACACAGATACAAAATCGGACAGAAAGATTGCTTTGCCAGACATCAAGAAAGTATCACAAGTCATTCCCAATGTGCCCGAGGTACAATGGGCGCCTTTGACAGGTATTCCGTTTGAAAGAAGGATCCAGATGGCCGTCGTCTTGATGTGGATCTTTCTTTTGGGCAACTGCCTAACCCTCTTTTGCTGCTCCCTGTTTCTTCCATTCCTGTGGCCTTTGCACATTGCTTACATCATCTACCTTTATCGCGATCAGTCGGCAGAGAATGGCGGTCGTCGTTCAGATTGGTTCCGTCGCTTGCCTATCTGGAATTATTATGCTGGTTATTTTCCTGCCAAATTGGTCAAGGTGAGTTTGGTGTTTTGTCATGAAATACTCTATTTCTCCATGTAGATGCTGAATCTTTTGAATGATACTACTAGGAGCAAGATCTTGATCCCAAAAAGAATTACGTCTTTGGGTCGCATCCACACGGCATCATCAGTATCAGCAGTTTGTAAGTACCGTCTCATAACTGGCAGTATATGACATGGATTCTCATATTAAACGGTTTCTTTGTTCCAGTGCTAGTTTTGCTACGGAAGCAACAGGGTTCTCTCAACTGTTTCCTGGTATCATTCCCTCTCTATTGACTTTGACAACCAACTTTAAATTCCCCATCTATCGCGATATCATTCTTGCCTTGGGTATTGCTTCTGTTTCGCGTCATTCCTGTGAAAAGATTCTATCATCTGGTCCTGGTCGTTCGATTGTGATTGTCATTGGAGGTGCATCTGAATCCCTGAATGCTCGTCCAGGCATCGCAGATCTCGTACTGAAAAAGAGATTAGGTTTCATCCGAATCGCGATTCGTCATGGAGCCGATCTAGTGCCCGTCTTTTCATTTGGTGAAAACGAATTGTATGAACAAGTCGATAATTCGACAGGTAGTTGGCTTTGGAAGGCGCAGAAAAAGATGCAACAGGCACTTGGATTCACTATGCCCTTGTTTCACGCGCGTGGTATTTTCAATTGTAAGTAATCATTTGGATGGGGTTGCGTAGTTTTTTTAATGACTGACATTCTCTCTTCATTTGATTAGATAATGTCGGTTTGATCCCTTATAGACATCCTATTGTTACTGTTGGTAAGTGCGCACAAATGGAGCAAAAACAGTTACACTAAACTCTTTCATATGAAAACATAAGTTGGAAAGCCTATTCCAGTACCTAAAATGAAGCCTGGTCAAACAGAACCCACTCAGGAGCAATTGTTGGAAACGCAAGCATTGTATATCGAGGAGTTGGAGTCCATCTACAACAAGTACAAGGATGTGTATGCAAAGGATCGAAAGCAAGATTTGCGTATTGTTAGCTAGATGAAGCGTCATTTTTAACTATTTATTTCACATTTGTATATAAATTATCTCATACTATTATTCGATATTCATGTTGTAAAAATCGATGGGGTTTGGATATGTATACATGTTGTTCATATGCGCCTGGTAGTTTATATCGTTTTTTCTCAGGGCGTTTGTTGCATGATGAGCATCATGTGGTGGTAAAGAAGCGCTTTGAACTATTGAAGTAGTAGACCAGTAGCTTTTTGCTCAATTGATCTTACTGGGTTGTCATACTCGTGAATTGACTCACAATGCCAACGTTCTGCTCCAAATGTTTGATTTGGGGTACAATATTTACTGATTACAGTATCTCAGCACATATTCAACTAACATGAGCCTCGTTGCCTCCCATTATACTATGTGGAGGCCATCCAGAGATGTTGATCCGATCCTTCTGTGATGCTCCACACCACCTGTATCAATAGAAACAGCTCACACAAGGACAGATTGAAGCTCTTACTACTCAAATGCATGCAAATCACAGTGTAATTTGCGTGCATTTGATCAGTGATTTCTCGTGTTCAAATCCGTTTTAGACCGCCAGAGTCGCACCATACAATTGCTCTCGTCCAGCAGTACCTTGCTGACACCTTTGCTCCACTTTTTTGGGTGCATTGAAAATTGATCAAAATCCATGAGGTACCCCTCATGGTTTTTGTCGAAAATCAAACAATCGCGTTCTTGAACGTGAAAATGAAGACTTTTTATATGGTACATATCAGATCAAAATGTTCCCCTGGGCTCAAGGCAACCTCTCGAACCATTTTTGTGAGACCTTCTTATGTAAAATGTCAACATTTTTGCCTAAAACGGCATTTCACATTTTCACCATTTGCTCTATATTTTTATTTAAAAAAGTTTCTATAACTAGCACCACTAGATCCGTATCAAAAAGCACTCTTAGAATGTATTAGGAAAGATGAGATGATTACTGCATTTTATATAGTAGAACAAGGCAAAATAGATCTTCGAACCCCATTCTAGAACAAAAAACTGCTAGTTTCAGAAAAAAAAAACTCACTGCGGCGATTGAATAAATTTTGGCGGCAGCGGTGGCTGCTGCTGCCGTATGTATGAATGACCAGCAAATGAAGGCAACAGTAGATGCTTTCGAAGCTATATCACGAAGAGTAGACAACGAATTAAATAGTGGTGCTACTGTAAATTACACTATTTCTTTTAAACTTTCTGTATATAATAATGCCAGTTCACCGAAAGACCTGCAAGCTCAAATTTTTTCCTGTATGAGGCTTTGAAAGTACCTAGAACAATGTAAATGTCATATGAACTTTATAGTCGGTTTTGGTCCTTGGAAGAATTCCAGGCTTGATTCAAGCTTGCCAAGATATCGTTTGCTATAGCATGCATTTTTTTACAGTAACATCATATGGAAGCCATTGAAATCCACGTTATTATTTGCTTATACAACAACCATCTCCCACTCACTCTCATTGCATTGTTAGGTTGGACTTTGCTAAAGGCTTTCATATACTTTTTTTTGGGTTGATGAATCCACTCATTGTGCAAAGAGCAGCACCCTTTAAATATTATGCGCACCATCATCCCGAGACTTTCTATACACCACAACAAATGATTGCATGTGAAATATCTCGTTATGTAATAACCACTGGCTTTGAAACGATTATATAGGTTTCTCGCTTTCTCTTTCGACGCATTCTTGCCCTCTTTTCTTTTTTTTTCGTCAGTACATTACTGACTTGTAGCACTGTACATCATTTAAACTGTCTAATTCATCACAATACGAGCATTACAGCCTAGAGGACTCGTCTCCTTTGGCGTCTAGTCCGCTTCAACAACAAAACGAGGAAGGCGATGCTGATGAAGGATTCGCCTCGTCTTCGTCTGTGGAAGAAGATCAAATCTATGAAGTCATCCGACGCAAGCGAAGCAGCCATCAAATTCCAGCCAACAACAGTAACCACAGCAGCAATAATACGGTGCTAATGGATCCCATTGAAAAGAGCCGCAAACTGCTTCATGAAAAGATCAAGATGGCACCACTGGAATCCATCCTATGGATCATTTCGTTTGTGTGGGTGTTTTATCAACTGTTTAGAACCGGTGCGTTTGATAATCAAGTCATTGCAGGCTGGATGGCTAGCATTCTGTTGGGTATTTTGTGGGTGCGGTTCTCGTCGAAACAAAAGAGCAAGAATGAGGATTCGGCTACTTCGTCTGATGAACAGTTGGATGTTCATGATGCGCATCAACAACAAGGCAAGAAATCAGATGGTGATGTGTTTCAAAGATCGTCCTCTTCTAGCTTGCCCACTACCACCGCCAAAAGAGTAAACGAGTTTCCTGAATCCATTAACCGTATTTTCGGTGCGAGTAAAACATCATTTAGGTAAGTAGTAAAAAGGGGGGAGGGGTCTGTGCGACGTGTGTGTGGTGGAGAGAGCTAACACAAGTCTCTTAATAACCCAGAGCCAATGCAGATGATGGGTTATTGTGCGGTGTCCTTTTATTGCCCATGGTAGCAGCTACAAAACTCGTGGATGCTACCAGCAAGAACGCTGATCGATTTCAAATAGCCTACCTCCAAGTGCGAATGGAACTCGTGTTGTTTATGAGCGTTATTTTACTGCTGTTGGTATTGACAAACGATTACTCGCATCCTGTCAAGCGAGTCATTCGCAAAAGAGGGCTGTTTGTATCGAGCATCTGCGTATCTGCCTTGTGTACCACGCTGCTGACTCGTTTCACACCATTGGCACCCATGCTGACAGAAACACCCATCACCATGACAGTGCTGTCTGTCACCATGTTTCAATGGTTCTTGTACATTTGCGTTGTTACCTTGAAAAAGTGCTTTACACTGGGTGAAATGTGTGTGATCTCTCAGGCTGCTGCTGTAGTTGTGTATGGTGCGTCAGAGTACATTTGTTCTGCTGTAAGTAGTATGATTTGGTATGAGGGGGATAGGGACATGTTGATTGACTAAATCTCTACAGTATTACCCTGATACAACGCCCATCTACTTGCACTACAGTGATATCTCAACCAACATGGTGCTGATTCATGCGTTGGTGGTTGGTATGATCTTTATCGGTGTCGTGACATACCCTCTTTTGCGCTACTCGCGTCGTTTAGCTCAACGGCCATACTGGCGCTCCTTGCCGTCTCACAACCAGTCCATATTCCAGAACAAAAAGATGTTGGTAGCCATTGCTTTCTACATCTTGACAGCCACGATTGTCTTGTTTGTGATTGCTCCCATCTGCAAATCTGTTACTGGCGAGAACCCCTTCATGTGGACACTTGATTTCTTGTACATGTCTCCTTCTCGCATGTTTCTCTGCCTGTACTGGTCTCTGACGGTCATTACAACGGTGGTGATTTGGGTGCTCGTGTTGGATTTTGTGCCACAGTCTCCCAACAATGGGGATTTGTATTCAAACAATGCGGAAGGAAAGGCGTTGACTAGTGCTTTGAACAAGAAGAGAAAGCTGTTTCATGCTTTAGCTGTCATTATGTTTGTGCCTGGTGTCTTGTTTGAGGTAACCCACCTGGCATCTGATCCCTATATTTTGCATTTATATTGATTTCTTTCTTTGATGTGCACATAGAAATCATTCCTACAACTGGCTTTTGGTGTTGCATTATCTGGTTTTATCTACTTGGAATATTTGCGTTATTTTGCAGTGTGGCCTTGGGGAAAGAGCCTACACGTCTTTTTAACAGAATTCATTGATAATCGTGATTTGGGCCCTGTCATTTTGAGTCATATCTACCTGTTGTTGGGCTGTGCTAGTCCTGTTTGGCTTGGAAGGTAAGTTGGGGGGGGGGGGGGGTAAAATGCAACATGGTCTAGTGATGCTCATTTCTTTTTTTGCTGGTAGCTCCAATGTATTGGCTAGCTTATCAGGCGTTCTGTCATTGGGATTTGGTGATGCCGCTGCATCCATCATTGGTAAACGATTCGGCCGCTATCGATGGCCAGGCACCAAAAAGACAGTAGAAGGCACCGCTGCATTCATCATTGCAGTCTTTTTCAGCTCTTGGCTTATCGTGTATAGTTCTGCCTTGATCGGCATAGATGGAGCTTCTCGTTACGTTGCTTCGGCTGGCCGAGGTGAATGGTTGAATTACTCGTTTGTGATTACACTGACAGCTTTACTGGAAGCATTTTCCACTCAAAATGATAACATCATTATACCACTTTATATGTACGCACTTGTAGTATTAGGTCATACCATGTAAAAAAAAAAAAGAGAGAATATATTACAATTAAAATTTTGCGAGTTGTCTTCTTGACCAGTCTTGATCTTGCTCTTCGTTTCTACCCATGTCCTGCCTTGATAGATGTGTTTCTTGCGTCTCAGATAGAGTGACGATCATACGATTGTTTAGCTTCAAGTAAGCCATGTCCTTATCAAAAGACCGAGTCTACTAAACGCAACGTATTTGTGGGTGCTGTCTTGTGCATCACTGTATAGGGGTCTCGACTGGCAGGCACCATGGTTCGCATTACTTCATACAGAGATCTTCAGTGCACTGGACTTGTGACAAGGTTCAGTAACAGATTGCCTGCAATGCATAGAACAAGAGACACGCCAATGATGATCTGAGGCTCTAATTCAATAGAGATGCCTACCGTGTGGCTGTTGTATGTGGCCGTGACCAAGAACCCGCCTACTGTAATGGTGCTGCCCAACTGCCAAATGTTTTTTGCAACGACACCGAGCCCCAATCGCTGCTGCACTGTCCTTTGCTTCGAATCTCAAATATGGGTACAATGGGCACATAAATAGGTTCTGCTGGTCGTGATATTGGAGGGTAGTGGAAAGAATGGAAAGGGCGTACTGGATGTGGATCCATATGCTTGTTCTGCACCCCAGGCAGAGTCGTCGTAGCTTCCAAAGAAGGCATATGGGTTTTGGTCATGATGGATGTTCCATAGTTGAGTGTAAGTATGTAGATACCAGTAGGATATGTGTGATGCAGAGGGCTCTAAAAGGCAAAGCACGGTGCTGAGACGGTAGTTATCATCCACGACTGTCTGGACTGCATAGGAGCTTGTTGCTGTCAATGCGGCTGCTTGAGTAGGTGTTATGATGCCGATCAGTTGACATAGAAAGCAATGGCCGTCATTTGTGATATTGGCAACGCCAGCATGCGCATTGACTGTTTGCCACAAGACGGTGGATAGTGTGGGTGTTTGATGTATGGCGCTCCAGCGTTCTGCTCGATCCACAGTGCCATTGACAGGCACGCCTTCTCCTCGTCGTCTTTCTTGCCTCAGTAGATCAGATAGATCAGGCGTAATCAGGGGAAAAAGCTGATCAGCGTGCAGTAAATCCAATATCATCTACATCGTATACTGTTGTGTTGGTATGGACCGCAGACATGCCTTGACGAAATGCAACTGTAGTGTGTGATTGCTGGCCAGAAAGGTGTTTTTGGCTATCGATATGAACTGCTGTGGCGCCGTGGCTGTGGCAAATGTCTCGTTGATGGATACAGTCAAGCTGTTGTTTGTTAGAAATGCGACATCTTCTGGCTCGGTGATGTTATCCCAAACAATCTTTGCAATGGTGACATTTTTTGCGTCTGTGCATCCATAAGGCAGATACCCACACAGGAATTTGAGGGTGGCTTCCCTAGAGTTTGCAGGCTCTGAAAGATGCGGTACGTTGATGTCAGTCAGTGTGGGTACGAATATGTTGTTGACGGGCGTCAAGGTGGAATTGGCCTCCCCATTGATGGTATTGACAGTGATGGGACTCAGCTTACTAAGCACTGTAGGCAGCACATTGAGTAACAGCGTCAGAACTAGGCAGCAAAAGGCGATGAAATTGGTGCTTTTAACTCCTCGCTTTCCAGTAGGACCACACGGGTCAAAGAGCGATGTGCTTTTTGCAATGAGATCAGGTTGCTCATACAATGCCTCCAGTGCCAATTGGCGCTTTTAAAAAACATCTTGCGCTTTTGAACTTCTAAATTCGCGCTTTTGACTATACCAAAGTGGGATTTTTGTAGTCTGAATGTGCGCTTTCGGCAATCTCAAATTACGTATTCAATAAATAAACATCAAAGGCCAAAACAATTGGTACGTGGTTCATTAGAGATGCTCCATTCGAAGGTATCTATCAGATATGCTTACAGAATGGCGACTCATGTTCCTGAGAGTAGATGGCCTTATCCCGTTTGATGCCTCAGCTACTCTTATTTTCAAATCATCAATGCCGTTAAACTTTGTTCTATTGACATAACTCTTTATTGTGAACCAAAAATTCTCGATCGGATTAAGCTCAGGCAAATAAGGAGGAAGATAGATGCGTCTGTAGGCTAATTTTCATTCTATGCTCATATTTTATATATCAACTTTCTTCAAATACGACAGGTTGGATGGCCTTAGAAGAAACCTGGAAGAAAAAGAAGATGAGTAGTTAGTAATGTTCCTACACAGAGTCAAGTAAGACTAAATATTCACCTTCGCAAGTATACGTAAAGATATGTGCTTAGCCGCGTAAGATTGCATTTTCGGTACAGATGGGGCTCAAGAGCTTGTCTGGTAATTGCCTATCCATCCATATGCTCCTACTAACACAACCTTAAAAATGTAACAGCTCAAGAGCTTGTCTAATAGTTGCTAATTACATTGGGCTGGAGAGCCTTAGAAGAAACCTGGAAGAAGAAGATGTGTAATTAGTAGTGTTCTTACACAGAGTCAAGTAAGACTAAATATTCACCTTCGCAAGTATACGTAAAGGTATGTGCTTAGCCGCGTAAGATTGCATTTTCGGTACAGATGGGGCTCAAGAGCTTGTCTGGTAATTGCCTATCCATCCATATGCTCCTACTAACACAACCTCAACAATGTAACAGCTCAAGAATTTGTCTAGTAATTGCTAATTACATTGGGCTGGATTGTACTAGGAAAGAAAACAATAAAATGTAGTAAAACCTCCGTTTTGAAAAAAAAAAAAAAAAAAAAAAAAAAAAAAGTGACGTCGATACCTGACTTCAAAATAAATTACTTGTATATGTCAGATTCGTTGGCATGGACTCAATTTTTGTAACTTTACTCTTTCACGATGTCTGACGATCGAGTAGTCGATGCTGTTGAAAATGCCACCAATGAAGCTATTATTTTTTAAGCGGAAAGCCATGTAAATGCCATCGAACGGGCTAGAAAGAGAAGAATGATCAGAGAAGGTAATCAATGGAACTGTCATTATATTCATTGCATGAATTTGACGCGTTTTTAGAATCAGAAGCAGAAACAGAGACAGTAAGGAAAATAGTTTCTGCATAACGTAATTTTACATAACTGATCTATATTTATATAATTAGAAAGAAGTCGACGATAGCGATGTAGTTGCAGTTCTTGGCCGCAATAGGTCCTTGATGTATTTCGTAAGAAAGTTTGGCATTGAGTGTTTGCGTAAAAATCTCAAAAACGCAAACACGATAGAAAAGTACTACGCCACGTATGTTAAATAAATGAGACACCCGAAGACATGACAATACCTATTAACATATTCTTTAGGCTGAGCTTGAACTCTATCGTTGATATACATGACGACAAGTATATGGACTTGCTACATTTAAGCAGTGAGGCTACGGAAGCCCTCAAAAACCAGTTTAAAACGTCTCAGTTGGTGGTGCCAAGTCCAAATGATCGTTTGGTAGAGTTATACAAGAGAACCGACAACGTAATACATCAATATATAAATATATCCATAATTCGCTACTAACACTTTTTAAAACCTATATACCTTATTAGAAGACACACCAGCAGATATATGAGTTTCTAACTATAAAATCGTTTGGTTTAACTGATGACAACCAGAAAAAAATATCAATCATGTCCGAAATGTAAGTATATGAATGCTTGCCATTTTCTTGGATTTTTTTACTTACTTGTTTACAATAGATACAAAGTACTGAGCCGCAAAAACAACTTCCTGGAGAAGTGGAGCAGCTCTTCAGAGTGGACACTTATCATAAAACTTTGGTCACGTATCTTTGAAACTCTCTTTGAAGACACAATTATTAATCTGGTTTGGTAAGACATTTGTATAAACCTACTAGTTAACATCTTCGTTTATTGATTTTATTATTATCAAAACAGGGGAGACACGAAAAATGACACATTCAAAGTAGATCTCCGCCTGTGCCTTGAATTCAAAAAGAAAATGTACGATATTTCCAACATCGAGTTCAAAAAGAATGGGAACGGACCAGGCTTGATCAAGAAAGACGGCGCCAAGGTCTTAAATGAAGGAAAAGCAATCTTAAACAGTCTAATTGAAGAATACAATTTCGACTTTGAAGAAGCAAAAAACAAGAAGGTCATTGTTGGGCAGATCTGTGGTAATGTATTTAGTTCTGAAGGACCAATAACCATATAATTAAAACGAAATTCTCTTAGGCCTAAAAGCAGTATTCTCGGAACTAAGACTCGCAGCACCAGGCTGCTATATGCCCTCACAATTTGGGCGAACGATCAAATACCCGTACAATGGCCAAAGGGCAAAAGGATTCTCTAGTGGTGGCTTAGAGCAGCTGTTTTGTTACAAGGTATGTTTGGCTTTATTTAGTTATCAATGCATTCACTAATCATAATTTTATAGAACGCAATTGTAAAGGAAGCAAATATGTTGAAGAATACGTTAGTGAAGGACAGCTCAGAATTTGGTTCTCAGTCTACGATTGCAGACAAATATTTTCTGAAGCAATGCTACATAATCCCAGACAAGGCTGTAAAATGGCCCAAAGTTAATGATGACTTTTATAAATCATAGCTTCTATCGTTTGCTGTAGAATATGTACTACTTTTATACCTCTTATTATTGTTATTATTATTAGTAAAACTCAGTTATCAAGTTTACTCTCTTCTGTTCCTCTTAATGTACATTAGTTTGCATTGTGCCAGTTGCCGTTTGTCTTGAATTTGGTCAAACATGTTCGACCACACCTCCGCCAGTAAGCGATGTCCCAGAGCTGTCATTTCAAGTGTTTGAAAAGTAAAAGAGTTCTCAAATATGAGCAAATCTTGATTTCATTTAAATAACCTAATGATGCTATTATTGCATGAATGTGCATACTTGCGCCTTTGGATCATCCCATGAATGTGCTATTTCTAATACTACTATGAAGCCACATCGTTCATGCTACTAAAAACTCAACCACACCATTATCTTTCTCGCAAAATTTGGCATAGATACGTGTTGTTTGCAAAGCTTGATGAATGGTTAAAACACGCAGCCTTGTATTAGCATGATAACAATATAGTGCTTGATCTTTATTTCGTCTTGCTAGATAGTATGCTGTAGCAATTAAATGTCTTGTTTCTCAATAGTTTGTATTTGTGCTTGAGTCAAGTGCTTCTTTGCTTGTTCATACTTTGTCGTCACTGTTTGATTTTCAGTCTTCAAAAGTGCATTTTCAGTACTTAGATCTCGAATATCCTGCTGCAACTGTGTCATCTTTGAATCGACAACAGCTGGATTGGACTCTATCACATTGCCCTCCTCATCAAACTCCATTTCCAAAATCACATCGTCCAAACTCACAGAGAGACGCTTCAAGGATTTGCATCTGATAGTGATAGACTCAGTGGCATGAGTGTACAACTCGCTTTCCTCCAATGTTGTTCGTACAATGGGTCGTGCTGGTGCTGCGTAATACAACTGTGGTCGAGATTTTGCAGTGGCAAATGAGATGCACAAGTCTTGACTTAGCATGTCTCCCTTAAAAGTTAGGGTGCTGAGGTCTAGTTGAGGCAGAGTTATAGTTCGATAAGACAAATCTCCAAGGGGGTTGCGGTGATCTGTTATGAATTTGCGACATTTGAGTGTGAGATGCTTTAGATGAAGCGCCCAGGAAGCGATAGCAGTAACGTCTTTGGGAGAAAGTTTGACAACGTCAAGCTCCAATGTATGCAGTCGAGTCAGTGGTGCAAGTGGCAATGCTTGAACCAGATTGCTGGCGCTCACTTTGAGGTGGTCAATGAAGGGTGTCGATTGCAGAAAGGTGAATGGCGAGAATTCCTTATCAATCTCCTGATATTCAACCACATCAATCTCCAGAAACTTTGTCAGCGTATTTCCTACTGATGCCACGATTTGCTGGATTCTTTCTGCTGGTACTTGCAAGAGGATGTATTGCAATGCAAGCTTTGCGTGGTTGTCCTTCTTCACTTTGTCGACGTTCATGACGCAAGCGTAATCCTCATACAATAGGGGCTCTCTGTACTGTATGACAAGTGAATTGGTCTGGCTCTTCCACACATTCATGATCTGTTCAGCATGGTCGATCGTGTCAACCTTCCAATTCTGCAATTTGACGGTTTCTGCGTTTTCAAAAAGTGATTGAACAATCGGCTGGTCCTTCTGCTTGTACAAGTTTATGCTGACATCGTTCACTTTGGGATACTTGAATGACAAGTATCGAAGCAAGTCTAGATAAAAGCCGCCAGAGGTATCTTCGTCTTGCTCGCTGGAACGAATAGAGGTGTTTCGGACAAAGATTGACTTGACGCTATCCACCTTGTGCACGTTTTGCGAAAGCCATGTATCCAGATTGGCGGTAGCAATTCTTGTTGGGGATTGGTCGACTCCCAGGAGAAGAGACGTGAGATGAGAGCACCCTTTCAACATGGCGTCCAACTTTGGTACACTGTCAATGTACTGTATGAGATCAATCACTCGTAGATCGGTCAAGCGCTCAAACATGTTCAGGTTGTTGCTGACACTCCCAAGTAATTCGACCCTTGCGCTCTCAATAAAGCCCAACACCAGCAAACGCAAGGTTTTTCTCAGCAGAGACACCAACGCAGCATACGCATCATTTGAAAAGGTTGTCATTGGCAGTCGTTCCAGCTGTATACGGTCATCAGGCTTCTGGGCAACAATCTCCAGTAGCATCTCATGAAACTCGCTTGAACACATGTTGGCATCAATTGCTTTGAGGCTCGGTGTCATTACCAATGTCATGAAATCATACAAGTGTAGTAAATTGTTGATCGGGTACTTTGAGAGGTCGACGACTTGAACATATCGGATTGACCTAGGATTCTTGAGTAGATGCTGGTAGAGCTTGGGCGTGTTTGTTTCGGTCAAGACGACAGTCTTTAGCATTGCCATTTCAACCAGTTGAGCCCACCTTTTACAGACTAGTTTGCATTGTGCCAATTGTTGCTTGTCTTGGACCTGATCGAATATGTTTAGCCACACCTCGACTGGTAAATGATGCTCGGAAGTTGCCATGTATATAAAGTGTTTGGAAAGTGAAAGAGAGTTTTAAAACATGAGGGAGTTGCAATCTCATTCATATTGCTGTCGCATGAAACTTGCGGAGTGGGTGTTGTGTGCAAGTAAGCAGAAAAAACAAGCTTATCAATGTCAGACCATAAAGTGTGATATGATGGCATCACAAAACATTGGTTCTTTTTATTATTTCTTTGCGTCAAACACTATATACATTATGAGTTACAAGTCTGGTTCCTCGATAGCTTGGATTTGAGCTTCTGTGAGATACTTCTTTGCTTGTTCATATTTTGTTGCCAATGCTTGATTTTCAGCTTTTAACGAAGCGATATCCGTGCTCAAATCCATCGCCTCTGAATATATAATATCTGGATTTGATTCTATAACATTGCCGTCTTCGTCAAACTCTATTTCAACACGGATGCTATTCAGACGCACGGAGAGATGCTTCAAAGATTTGCACTCGATAATAAGGGCCGTCGTCTCAGAAAAGTACATCATGCACTCCTCAAATGTCGTTTGTACAAGCGGTCGAGATGGTGCTGCATACAGCAGATGTGATTGAGAACCTGGCATTTCTAGTGAGATGTACATGTCTTGAGTGCGCATGTCGCTTCCTCTCACAGACAAGGTGCTGAGTGCAAGTTCAGGTACAAGTATTTCTTGACTCATCGACCGTGCGCCGAAATTATCGCTTCTTGTAAATTTGCAAGACGTGAGCGTGAGATGCTTCAGCTGAGGTGCCCACGAAGCAATAGCAGCAATGTCTTCGGCTGTGAGATATACATCTTCAAGTGCCAACGTATGCAGTTGAGTCAATGGTGCCAATGGGAAGCCATAATCCAGGTTGTTGGAATTTACTTTGAGCTGTTCAATGAAGGGCGTTGACTGCAAAAGGACCAACGGTGATTCGCGTTGAAAGTTCTCGTTTATGTAGTTGGCCATATTGATCTCCAAGTTTTTTGTGAGTATATTCCCCATTGAGGATAGCAGTTGCTGGACTCTTTCTAATGGCACTTACAAAATGATGTTCTTTAGCGTAAATTTTGTGTGGTCGGTCTCCTTCACCTTGTCGACCTCCATCAGACAAGCGTAGTCTGTAGATGTTGCATAGGCATTGTACTCTAGTGTAACCGAGTTGTTCTGGCTCTTTCACACATCCATGACCTGTTCAGCATGCTCCATGGTGTCGATCCTCCATTCTCGCAGTGTAACTGTTTCCGCGTTCTCAAACAGTGACCGAGGGATTGGCTGATTCAGTTGCTCGTAGAAATCCATTTCAACATGTTGCACTTTGGGATACTTGAAGGACAAGTAGCGAAGCAAGTCTACGTTAAACCCGCTAGAAAGGTCTAGGACTTCATCCTCGAAATGCCCAAGAGCCGCGTTTTTGATGGTGAGTGACTTGAGGCTATCCACCTTTTGCACGTTTTGCGAAAGCCATGCGTCCAGATTGTTGGTAGCTCTTCTTGTTGGAGATTGGTCTACCAGCACGAGCAAATTTTGGAGATGAAGACAGCCCCTCAGCATGCTGTCCAACACCCAGATGCTGTCAATGTACTTTTTGAGATCCATCAGCCGTAAATCACGCAAGCTCTCGAACTCATGGAGATGGCCGCAGACTTTTGCGATATGGCCCAGTGTCGTATCCCGAACAAGTCCTATGTGCAAGAATCGCAGCGTCTTTCTGACCGTATACACCAGAGAAACATAGCCATCATTGGAGAGAGCCGTTCCCGGAACCTTTTGAAGCTTCACAGAGTCAGCAGGGAGTCGAGCAACCACGTCGGCTATTGTGTCGATAAAATTCATTGTCAGTACACTTCCATTGATTTCTCTGAGGTTCGGTGTTATTGCGGCTGACAAGAGGAGAAAGATGCCTGTTAGATCTTCATGTGAGTAGTCTGCAATATCAATGACTTGAATATATCGGTTTGCTTTAGCATGGTCTTTTAGATAATTGTACAGCTTGAATGTGTTTTCCTTTGTCACGACGACAGTCTTTAGCATGGCCTTTTCAACGAGTGGTGCCCATCTTTTGCACACTAGCTTGCATTGCACCAATTGTTGCTTATCTGGAATCCGGTCAAATATGTTTAGCCACACCTCGACTGGCAAACGATCTTCTGAAGCTGGCATGCTTAATTTGATATGCGTAAGGAAGAAAGAGAGAGAGAAGAAAATGGTTCCTTCAAGTGACAGATATTCCGTCATGGATTGGTATAGCGCAGGAAATAAATGGGGTTTATGGCCAATGATTTGGATTTAGTGTGAATGATAATAAAAGATGTTTTTAATATGGAATAAAATCAATGTGTAGGTGTGTGGGTGTCTTTTTTTTGGTACAATAAAATGTGTAAATGATATAGATTATTAAACTGATGCGAATGTGAAAATAACGAGAACTGAATTAAGCCTTTGCCAAGAGCAAACAAGTACGGTTGGGGATATAGACTTGAAGCCAGTTGGGTCTGCTATCCCAGTCTCCAGGAGTAGTAAAGAACTCGGTGCTGTTATCCACGCGCTCGTGGCCCAAGAACTGCTTGTCGTCCGAGTTGAGAATGATCTTGTATTTACCAGCATGCTCAACGCCAACACGGTAATCAGTAAAGGATTGCGTGGGATGGAAGTTGAAGATGAACAAGACATTGGCACGCTCAAACACAATCACCTTATCACCGTCGTTCTTGCGAGACACAAAGGCTTGAGGAGAGTGCAACCATCCATAACGCTCTTCAGTCAATTGCATTGCACGGTCCCATTCATTCAAGTACTTGTAACGCAACAACTTGTCATCAAGCACGTTCCATTGACGACGGGCATATTGGAAGCTGGAGTCGTTACCAGCGCGAGGGAAATCAAGCCATTCAGGGTGGCCAAACTCGTTGCCTTCAAAGTTGAGATAGCCCTCGCCACCAAGACCGTGCGTGATCATGCGGATCATCTTGTGCAAGGAAATACCGCGGTCAATGATAGGCGTCAAGGGTGTCAAGTCGCTCATGTTGGTGTACATCTCCTTGTCCATCAGCCAGAACGCCAGTGTCTTGTCGCCCACAAGGGCTTGATCGTGCGATTCACAGTAGCCAATGGTGTTTTCCAGGTAACGACGGTTGGTCAAAATGTGCACAATGTGTCCCATCTTCCAGTCATCGTCTGATTCCTCCTTGAGCATCTTGATCCACATGTCTGGAATAGCCATGGAGAGACGGTAATCAAAGCCGAGACCACCTTCGCGCACAGGACGGCAGGAGCCAGGCATACCAGAGACATCCTCTGCAACAGTGACCATGTGAGGGTATTTTTCGTGCAAATAGTGGTTGGCAATCTGAATGTACATGACGCCTTCGTCATCGACATTGTCGCCAAAGTATTCGTGGTAGTCGCCAGAGAAGCCAAAGCCGATACCATGGTGCTTGTACAGCATGGAAGTAACACCATCGAATCTGAAACCATCAAACTGGAACACGTCCATCCAGTATCTCAAGTTGGACATCAAGAAACGCATCACTTCAAAGTTGCCATAGTTGAACAAGCGAGAGTCCCACAATTCATGGCGACCCTTGGGGCCAGCATGAAAGTAGCAGTGATCCGATCCGTCAAACATGTTGAGGCCATCCGCCACGTTCTTGCAGGCATGCGAGTGCACAAGATCCAGCAAGACGGTGATGCCCAAGCCATGAGCCGTGTCAATCAGCTCTTTCAAATCGTCAGGTGTACCGTAGCGACTGGAGGGTGCAAAGAAGGACGTAACTTGATAACCAAACGAGGCATAGTAAGCGTGCTCCATCACAGCCATCAATTGAATGGTGTTGTAACCATCATAGGCAATACGAGGCAAAATGTTCTTGGTAAACTCCTTGTAGGTAGCACAACGAGGTTCGGGAGATGAGATGCCAACTATAACAAGATAAGACTAGGATTAAGGCCTCTGTCTCTCTCTCTCTCTCTCGCTTCTCTACTCGATCCACTTACCATGCGCTTCATAGACACGAATAGACTCTGGACGCTTGGGACGAGGATGCTTGAACTTGTATTGCGTTTCAGGGTGCCAGAAGATGGCATCATAGGTAGCGCTCACATTGAGGTCTTGAGTAACATAGTTGATCCAAGCAGGCAGGCGATAAATACGTTCTCCGGTATGAGGCATGGTCATAGTGATCTAATCACGGTCAAATTTGTCAATCCACCACGCAATTTCATGTTGTCACTTGCAAATTTTACCTTGATCTTGCTACCATGAGGAATAGCAACCTTACCGTCAGCAGTAGGATCTACGAGAATCTCAAAGACACCATACTTGTTGCGAGTCATAACATGCGCATTCACATCCCAGTTATCTATACAAGAAGGCGTGTTACATGAGTATGAAATGTCGCCCCCCTTTTTGGTTCTCCGTGCTATCCCGACTATTCCTGTTTCCTCGCACTCTGTCTGTACTCCCCCCAACAAACATCTCTGATATGTACTTACTGAAATCGCCCACCAAACTAGCAGTGACAGCATTGGGAGCCCATTCGCGATACATGACACTGTTGTCCTTTTGCACATTGAAACCATAGTATTCATAGCCCTTTGTGAATTCCTCATAGCCGAGAGTGTTTTTGATTTGCTCATCGTACTTTTCAAATGTCGCATATCTATGTCAATGATGGAGCATGAGATGAGTCGGCTGCCTCGAGAAGAAAAGAAGCGTGTTTGCAAATCACGCACGCACAAAATACACTTACCTCTCTCTAAGAGCATCATTAAAGGGTTCTAACCAAGGATCCACGACAGAGAGACCAGTGCCATCAGCAGCCATGGTGAGAACACGTCCAGGAGAGACCTCCTCTTTAAAGGTAGGAACATTTGAAGTAAGAGCCATGATGTTTATCAGAAAGAAAACAAAAAAAGAGGGGGAAAAAAGGTATCGATTAGTGAAACAAGATACAAAGAATGGCCTATTTATACGTAAATCGTGTTGCTTACTACTAGGCTCGGGCCACTTTTTTTTTTTTTCTTCTTCATGTTTCCAGTTTTCCTTTAAACAAATTGAGCCTCAAATCAACCCTTTTGGTTTGATACCCAGGACCATAAATGGGAAATCTTCCCTTGGTTTTTGCATAAGAGAGGGGGGATAAATCTGGCTGTGATCAATCTTCTTGGATTTAGATTCCAGAAACAAAATGTCTGATATATAAAAAAAAAAGGCCTCACTGAGACCTACTATGGAAACTGATAAGAACATGTCTTTGGTAGGTATGAGAGAGCAACGGGGAGGATATGTCCATTGCAGTTGATAGAAAACCATCACGGTTAGGTCCATTCACTAGAGCCGTCTCATTTAAGTCTTACTTGAGATATATGGGTCTCGCTCGGTGCATTTGGCTTGCGCTCCGAGATGGACAAATATTTATACAAGTTTCTCTCTCTCTCTCTTTTGAAACGAGTCTGTGAAAATAACCGCATGATTTTGTTATGTACGGTATATATATATAAGCTCAATTCAACTGGCCATGATGGAATTTTGACAGGTGTAGCATGTTGCCATGACAACAGACGCATGCTGTCAAGAATAATAATACATCATATGATGCTTTGGAGATGTGTTGTATGTTGACTTTGATCACTTTTCCTCGTTATTCGTCTTGGGTGTGTCCCAGCAAGATTCATTGGATTGTTGCGTCTTAAGGCTAGTGCCTGGCAAACCTAAAATGGACAGAATGCTACTAGTATGCACCAACAAAATTATCAGATTTTGGTAATACACATCGATTTGAATAATAATGGGGATCAATGCCATTTTTACCCAATTTCACTAATCGATCTTCTATCGTGGTGGTACCAACACTAGAGCCGTATTTTGCTGATTTCGATAAGATTGTCCCTTTTTCAGCCAAAAGGGCTAGATGGAAAAAGGGAGCTGGTGCCAACTGCGACGGTTACACTGCTCCAGCTAAAATGACGTTCAAGCCGGTCATGGAGGGTGTGTGTGCTTGGTGCGCCTACTGAAATGGATTCGTGCGCAAGACATGTTTGTACCGTAGCACGCATTTCTTTCTCTTCTTATTATATAAACTGCAATCAAATCAAATGTCTAGTCTCGAAGATTTATTTGGGAAACTCGCTGTTACAACTGTTACAACTGTATCTAGAATTGCATTGAGCCATGCGACCAATGCTGCTATTGTAAGTTTGTCTCTCGTGCGCTTGCTAAACATGCCATGGTGGACTCACATCCTTTTTGTAGCGTAATGTCACTTCATATATCACCACACAATTACCAAAAAACAAGCCAGATACGAGAGAAATCCGTACATTACAGCGTCAACTCGATTTGAAGATCAAGAACCTAAAGGTAAGCTTACACTGACCACACGTGCCTGTATAACGCCCAAACTCTCAACACATTGTATATTTAGCCTACGATAGACATCATTGCGAGATCAGTAGCTGATGGCAATGCAGACCTGGAGCCCGCTTTGGAAATGTGCAATGATCTCAAATCTGACATGGACGACTTTGCTGCGAAACCAATGGACAATCCAGATCAAGTCAAAGCACGTTTAAAGCAGTTACTGGCCAATGTAGATGATGCGATTCCAAGCTTGCATCTCTCTTTACGTAGTATCGAAAACAAGACGGGCACAAGCGCAGTGTCGCCAGCAAAACTGATCCAAGCATCCAACATCTTGAAGGGAAAGCATGTCGTGTTTTGCGTCAAACTGTATTCATTGTTTTCAGCAAATCAACGTGCAGCTTCAGCAGACGCATTTACGTGGAAAGAAGAGTTTTTCAAGGCGTCGTTGGTTGTCAAATCGACAGGTGAATTCAGTTACGAGCTGTCCATCACAGAGGACACAGACGACGGTCGCTACCATGAGGAGGGCGAGCAGCAAACAAAGCACATTGATGTCAGTCATATTGATCGCATGTATTATACACAAAGTGGCGAATTATTGAATATCGAGGACTCCAAATCGCCTGTGCTTGTGATGAAGGTGAACAAGCACGACAGAGACGATGAGAGCAAGGAGTCGATTGTGGAAGTCAAGGAAACAGCACCAGAGATCGTTCGAGAGGAACTGCAAGAATCAGACTGGTATGCGGTTGGACTATGGACAGAAGACGTGGTGGAAAGCGATAGTGACAATGAGGAGGAAGAAGAAGAGGAGGAGGAGAAGGCGAAAAAGAAGAGCAGTGACAGTAGCAGTAGCTCCAAATCACTCCCCTTTGACACTCAATTGAATTTGCTGCTGCTGGAGAGTGTCATCAAGCTGGCGTTACTGGAGACAACAGAGCAAATGAATCATATCAATGCCTCTGATGAATTGATAACCTTATATATGAAGCAATAAAACATGGCCCGAATTCAAGTAGCTGGTTGTGCGACATTCCCACAAAAACAAAGTGTGTAATAGCAAAATGTGTTGGATGCATGAATGAGCCCTGTTCTTGCGGTCCATGCGTTCATTTTACATCAGTGATAGCTAGTATAACCAGCACACAGCGATAAAACACACGCACATCCAGGTCGCATTATGCCGACACTATACTGCGACATCAATCATACAGCTACTGCAATTAAGCACTGTATTCTATTTGTTTGTATTCATTAATGCAACTTGCCAGTTTTTCTCGTGGTACTGATGTGAACTTGCAAAATAGCAACTTTTACCAGTGTGTCTCTTTCACATGTTGTACAAATAAGAAGAATTTAATACCTTTTTTTTTCCTTAAGTTTTTCTTCTTCTTCTTTTCTAGTCAAAGCATCATGAACAATCCATATCCTGAAAAGCTTATTGTCGTCCCTCTTGAATCCAAAGTCCTGCTGCCATCTGTCATTCTACGGCTACTTATTCGAGGCAAGCAAGCAACCGATCTGACCAAAAGCTACTTCCGCTCCGCCAATACAAAATCGCATGATATTTACATTGCATGTATTCCTATGAAGCCATGCCATGTCAATGCAGAAGAAACGGCTGTGATGGGCTCACAGGCGCCTCAAGTGCCTATACCGCAGCAAGACGAAGCCGGCTTAGTGAGTGCCAGAGACAGACATCGTTTAATGGACTATGGATGCTTGGCTCGCATCATCCGGGTGCAGAGGTCAGGAACCAACCTCTTTGGTGTCTTTGTTGAAGGTGTTTCAAGGTTCAAAGTGCATCAGTACACGCAAAACACACCGTCCATGGCGTTTCCTGGCTGCTGGGTGGCTCATGTCAATTACTTTCCAAAGCCTGTGGATGTCTCCAATGACAATGCATTGCAATTCAAGGAACTGAGTCAAATCTTTGTAGCCAAAATGAAGGAATTACAGCTGCCAGACACATTGCTGGCACAACTGACAAAGGTGGTTGATACAATGCCGCCGTCTGCTTTGGCAGACTTGTTGGTGTGTCTGATTGAAACTACATTTGATGAGCGCTTGCTGATGCTGTCAACCGTGTCGTTGGAGGATCGACTCCAAAAGGCCTGCGAGTTCCTGACACGACAATTACATGTATTGCACATCTCTGACAATTTGGGTGCTGGCATTGATGGTAAATTGAGCAAGAAACAACGAGAGTTTTATCTACGACAACAGGTAAACGTCTCATGTTGCATACAAGTACTAGTAGCAGATGGCTGATGGAGTGTGTGTATGTGCGTGTCTAGTTGGAGGCGATTCAAGATGAATTGGGTGATGATCATAAAAAGGGATTATCGGGTGGACCTCAAGAAGAAGATGAATTATCAGATCTTCACAAAAGGCTGGTGCAGGCAAACTTACCAAACGAGGTGGTTACGATGGCGCAACGCGAACTCAAGCGCATCAAACGATTGCAACCATCTTCGTCTGAATGGGCTGTGTCTCGAAACTATCTAGAGTGGCTGGCAGACTTGCCTTGGAGCGTCAGTGGATCGCAGCAGTTGGATATTCAACGTTCCAAACAGCAACTGGCTCAAGATCATTTCGGTTTGGAGCATGTCAAGAAGCGCATCATAGAGTACTTGTCCGTCATCAAGCTGAAGGGCGATTTGAAGGCGCCTATTCTTTGTCTTGTGGGACCTGTAAGTTGGGGGAGGGTATATGTACATTTGAAATTGAATCAAAGGCTGATGCTTTTTACATAAAGCCTGGCGTTGGCAAGACTTCCTTGGGAAGATCCATAGCACAGTCCATGTCTCGAGAATTTCACCGTATATCCTTGGGCGGTGTCAGGGATGAAGCAGACATGCGGTAAGTTACAAACAAACCTCTACAGTGCGCAACTGCCTCTCATACTGCCATGTGTAGTGGTCATCGTCGAACCTATGTTGGCGCCATGCCAGGCTTGATTATTCAGGGCCTACGCAAATGCAAGGTCAACAACCCTCTGATACTCTTGGATGAAATTGACAAGCTTGCTCACTCATCCCATTATGGCGATCCCGCTGCTGCTTTATTGGAGGTGCTGGACCCTGAGCAAAACTGCACTTTCTCGGACCACTATCTGAATGTGCCCTTTGACTTGTCAAACATCCTGTTTATTGCTACTGCAAACTCTCTTGATACCATTCCTGAACCTCTCTTGGACCGCATGGAAGTGATTGAACTCCACGGCTATACCTTTGAAGAAAAGTTGCACATTGCAAAGACGCATTTAATACCCAAACAAGTGAAAGCACACGGCCTGCGCCTGGAGCAAGTGAAAATAGCAGACGAAGCCATCCTCCATATTGCTGAAAACTACACGCGTGAAAGCGGTGTCCGTAATCTGGAGAGAACACTGGCCTCGGTTGTGCGAGCCAAATGCGTGGAAATGGCTGATCTGCAAGAGAAACAAAGTAAACAGCAGCAGTACTATAATCCAGTTGTCGGCGTCAAGGATGTGGAGGTGATTCTAGGCAACATCAAGTTTGAAAAGGAAGTGTCTGAGCGAGAGTCGTATCCAGGTGTTGTTACGGGTTTGGCGTATTCTGGCAGTGGCAATGGTGGTATCCTGTTTGTGGAAGCTTCCAAAATGCCTGGTGATGGACATCTTCATTTGACTGGTTCCTTGGGCAATGTCATTCAGGAATCGGCCAAGTTGGCCTTGTCATGGGTGAAATCGCATGCCTATGCGCTCAAGTTGACCTCTCATTCAAAGGAAAAGATGGTGCAAGATGACGATATTCATATTCATTTCCCTAGCGGGTCCATCCCCAAAGATGGGCCAAGTGCAGGTAACTACTGCTGCATGCTTAACGATGACTGTAATTCACTAACATTTGGCATATATTCCTTCATAGGTGTTACCTTGGTGTGTGCCCTGGTCTCACTTTACTCTGGCAAATGTGTGCCTACCACTACAGCCATGACAGGTGAAATATCCTTACGAGGCCAAGTCTTGCCTGTAGGCGGTATCAAGGAAAAGATCATCTCTGCTCATCGTGCTGGTATTCGTAAAATTGTGATTCCTGCCAGAAATCAAAAGGATGTTGAAACGGATGTCCCTGAAACTGTTCGAGGTGAAATCCAATTCTGCTATGCAAAGAACATTTGGCAAGTGCTGGAAGCTGCTTTTGATGATCATCAGTTATACCAATTGCAAGAAAGTCATTTATAATTTGATCGTTTTATTGCTTGACATAAAGAAACACATAACCTACACACCCTCTCTTCTTATTTGGTCTTGATCATTCTTAACTTGCCAGGTGAATATTTGTAGTTGTCACCATATGCCTTCTTGACGAATTTGGTCTCCTTGGGCTCTTGGACATAATATTGCCATCCTGCCATTTGTAAAATGAAAAAAAAAAAAAAAAGGTGTCAGATACTATCCATATTCGCATCCACATTGCATCGCTTTTTGCTTCGTACCTTGCTTCTCGGCAAAGTTGATGGCATCCTCTTTAGTGATAAACTTCATGGTCAATGCTTGTTGGAAATCGGAACTGCATCATCATAATCAGACACTGTATTCAAACTGACATCTACACACAAATTTACCTGGAGGCCCAACCCATGAGAGGGTTTTCCCAACGGTTGCCATCTTCTAAAATGTCGAAATCGATACGCCAGAGTCTGGTACCGTTCTTTCCTTGTTGAGTGGGTGTACGGGTAGGTCTGAAAATACGCACTTGACGATCCAACAAAGATTCTATAGTGGACAGGGCATGTTAATTGAATTCTTCTCGGCCGACAAGGCCAATATCAAAAAATTACCTGGTGCACCAGAAAGGTTCTCAACGCTGAGAACAGGTTCCTTTTCTAAATGTTGGACATCTTTGGTTTGAGAGGAAGAGAAACGAACGGTCGAAAAGACGGTAGGCTTGGTGAATGCAGAACGGCAGATGGATGCTGTTCTTGCAACGAGTGGGGAGGACATTTTTCTATTTAATGAAAGTTTTGAAATAAACACAATAAGAAAAAAAACTGACCCAAATCTTCAACTGATTTGTGGGGTCGGTTTGCCCTCCCACCACCCATTATTACAATTCACGTCATCAAAACCTGAGGGGGTCAGATTTTTGAATGATTTACACCACAAAATGGAGCTCAGTGCAACTGTCAAAAAGCAGAGTGATTTACATTCTTTTTCTCAAGCCATGCTTCATAGATATGAAAGATGTGAATCAAAGCCTCAAGCACTATGACTCATTATAAGGTACCACCTCATATTTTTGCTCTACGCCTAATCATTTCTACAGTCTGATATATGCGAATCCCAAATGTATGAAGCCAAAATGTCCAAATGTATGAAGAAGCCAAAACGTCCAAATGGAAATCTCATTTTGAACACTGCCTATAAGAGACATCTTCAGCATACGAAATGAAGCACAATGTCTCTATCAAAAACAGAGCTGAGGGCTGCAGCAATGAATATCCATGAGCAATCATTGACATCAAAAGTGAACAACCTCCTTGATTTGGATCAAAGATATCAGTAAACTACAAATCTCACTCAATGCATCTATACTTGCTGGGCATTTCAAGCTTACATTCATCAATCCTTTGTAAAATGTACCAGCTCCAATGCTACCTGTCAAAAGGAAAAGGCTTAAAGAATGACTGAGAAGGGATCAGAAAGAAAAATAGCAACGCCATTTGACACAACATCCCTTACTTTTCCTTACTATTGATCATATGTTAATCGCCATTTGATGGGAGGACCCAGTTGATTGTTACCATAGTAACCAACAATACTTTTTGTATGCCTATACCTCCGTTCATTATTTGATTTGTTGTGGTCTTCTTCTTCAATTGTGCTTTGAAATGTGTTTCATTTTACCGTTTATACGTATACAATTCTGTTCTGACTGTGTACAACACCAAGCGCCTAATCCTGGTTTGGTCTTACTTCATCGTATTCTTTCATGAGCTCTGCGCTCCCTTACGAACTTTGTGCGTATGCCGTGAATAAATATATAGTTCTGATATTTATTCTAAATAAAAAGATTACATGCAAAGTTTGTGTGTTCTGGACACATCCAAGATGCTTGACCCTGTCAAAACTTTTAACGTCTCACGTAAATGTGAGAAGGGTTAAAAAAGAGTGAGGCTACCAGGGGTCGAACCTGGAATCTCCTGATTCGTAGTCAGACGCCTTATCCATTGGGCCATAGCCCCTTTCCTTTTTTGGAAAGTCAAAAAAAGTTTTATACCGACATAACAAAAATGATTCCGCCGGTCCGCGCCGCCGCGCCGGCGGTCCACCACCACACCGCAACTTTTAGTTGTATTACCTCCTTTTACCCTAGAAACAAGTTCGAATGCCACAAGTCCATGTCTCGAATTATCTGTTACAATTGTAACGACTCTGGTCACCGCCAAGATACCTGCACTAAACCCAAGAAAGGATCCCAGGATCGTCAGTTCAAGAAGCCTCGAAAGACTCCATCCACTACCCATCCACAGAAGCAGTCAAATCCCAATGAGTATCATCCACGACTGCTGGTAATTTGGAGGCGGGTAAGCCCTCCGCATCTACTCAATCTACGCCACCAACACAGCATCCACCTAAATCCACCTAAATCCACCAAAACTATAAAAGACAAACCACAGATCGCCTCTTCCGCGACCGCCCCCACCTTCAGCGGCATGCACCTTCCCTCGGATGATGACGACGACGATTAAGATTTCTACACTTCCGAATCCAATCCATCAGAGTAATTATACAGAAGATAGCACACAAGACGCCTCAACAGACGATTTGAGTGATGTTGAAACGAACGGAGATGTCTTAAGGCTTTGCCTACGCAGTCAGCGACATCCCCCTCCTCCACCTAATACATAGCTCCCTTTACCTAGAATTCGAGAGTTTGTCCAATGGATAAACTCCAACATGTCATCATTTAATAGTAACTAAGCCGTTTCGTTCTTCGAGGTCCACCACTCCGCGAATGTGTCCCTCCACACACTAATATTTGAGTAAAATAAAGTATTAATTACAAAAAAAAAAAAAAAAAAACTTTACCCTAGGAGTAAAATATCGAAGTCATTTTGTCCGATATTTGCGGTATCATCTCAAGGATTTGAAGAAAAAGAAACTTGCTGTTCTGCAAATTTTATGCTTGGGACATGATCTGAATGCAATATTTAATCTTGTATACATTTGAAAATGTATGTTGGCAGCCAATCGTCTAGTACCAATTATGCGTTGGAATAGCATGTAGGCACAACGTATACTTTCCCCTTCGGATAATATTGTAGTACTGTATTATATTTACAAAAATGGCAATCAGTTCAATTTTTCGACCTTTTTGACGTACAAATAACTATTACAGCTCTGTTTTTTCAAACTCCTGATTACGGAATTTCGTCCAAAAATTGAGACACTATTTTTTTTGCAGGTTCTAGGGGCTACGCACCATAGTTCACTGAGGAGCTTTTATTCGATGCGAATGTTATTAGCGAAATATGCAAAGGGGGCCCATCATTGTGATATATCAGTTGAAAGCTTCAATGAAAAGCCAATAAACCAGATTTCAATATATCAATCGATAACAAAAAAGTACTTTTTAATAATAAATAATATCAATAATTTCCCTTTTTCTTTGTTCCGTTTCCACTTTGATCATCCAACATACAATGTCCTCTTCAACAACGAGACAAAATTCACCTAAAAAACCCGCCCTTTCAAAAAGATCATCACCATCATCTCAGAAAACTACCTCGTCAAAGAGGTCTCTATCTTCTCAGAAATATGCCTCGTCAAAAAAGACCTTCGACACCTCAGGAATCTACCTCGTCAAAGCGTCGAAAGACGAGATCTGATACCAACATTCAAGGCAGATCAAAATCTCAAGTAAACTTGGACCCAGTAGTCTTATCACATATTCCTCTGGGCAGTCTCTCTACAGTTTCCGATATTGTAGATGTAGATGGCAATAGAAATTGTGGATTCAGAACACTGGCTGTTTTTTTGGGTCGTCCCCAAACCGACCATTCCCAAGTCCGGCCGAAACTGTTGCTGTATAAAATGGCATCAAACAGACTGCAACTGCTGAATTGGGGCAAATCAGAGCAGACGTTGGATGAGCTGCAAGCCAACATCGATTGGGATGGCTCAAACTGCCGCGATTGGCCTCAGTGTTGGCTCACTGTACCGGAATCTGGCAGATTAGTAGCTAATTGCTACTATGTTCGAGCTTTCGTTCTTTTCTCAAGCAATGGCAGCTATACTTTCTTTCCAGAAAGAGAGCTTGCTATCGACGATCTGGCCAACATCATCGCTATTGTCCACATCGGCGCTCATTACATGTCAGTTGCGTTAAACGCTCGCAATGGAGCCGTAGTACCACCACCAATTTTTGAAACGACGCATAGGGATCAATGGATTCAAATGATGATCATCAGTAACAATTGGAAGGTTGAAGATCAGAAGCTAGGTAGTACCTTTAATTACCAAATGATTTGAAACAACGATTAATGTGTGTAGTTGTAGCTCCTCCAAAAGAGAACGAACAAGAAGAAGGAGAAGCTACTGGAGAACAAAAAGATAAAGATGACGCTGCCTCTGACAACTACGAAAACGATGCTGCTGACCACTATGAAGCTGATGATGGTGACCACTATAAGACTGATGCTGGCGATTATGATGACGATGATGCTGGCGACCATGAAGCTGATGCTGGCGACCTTGAAGATGATGTGGACGAGTGGTGTGAAGGTGATACTGGCGACGAAAAAGACGAAGCTGTCGACTATGAAGATGATACTGGCGACGACGATGACGATGATTCCAGCGACCACCAAGAATTTCACCACCATAGTCAAAAGGTAGAAGATCATCATCTACCACGCAAATTCATTCAAGATCAGAAGAATCCAAGATTCAACTTTTATCTCGGCGGTGTGAAGACTGCCGATGGGGTCAGTGAAAAGAAGCGGCCGCGTGTGGGAATAGCATTTAGTAATAAGTCAATCGAATGCATTTACCTGGTCAAGTTCTTGAAGACTTGCGGAGTGAGCGGCCCAAAAGTGAGGCAAGCCGTTTGTGTGGCATGTGATGATCTGCAGGGGCAAGTATTCCAGATGATGTTATAATACAGTACTTGCAAAACATTGTCAAACAGTATTATACTTGCTGTGTAGACAAGAGAGCTACAGTACAAAGGGACTCAAAATGATGGCTGATCACGTCTACACAAAAGTAACAGGCTTCGCCACTACTTATATCAAATGCGGCGCAATGCTAACTTATTTCTACAAGCCGTCGTACGTCTGTGTTCAGTGTTCGCCCAAAGTCTTCTTCGCTCGCAGTTCTCGTTTCAAGTAGCACGTACAACGTGTACACGAGATATGTATCCTTTGCTTTGACTAGCCAAACAAGAAGTAATAAAACTCCAAATTCGAAATTCATTTTGTACATCATGGGTCGATGAGGTGAGAATTCCAGAATGTCCTGATACTTGAATATGTTGTAAAGGAATAGTAATGGACCAACTTTTAAGGTGGAACATGGTATTGGAAAGGCCTTGTTCCTAACCTATTCGACATGCAAAGTCTCATTTTTAAGCGGGGGAAAATGCGTACCTTAAATTGGGGAAACGACATGGAACGGAAGAAAGCAAGCTGGAGCTCTCAAAACTCGACAGGTGGTGCATTAACATGTCAGGTATCCATAGATACCTTGAAAACTGCAAGTTGATACGGCCTTTTTTCATCACTCTACCCTCCAAAATGACCTATAAAATTCATGAGGTCTGTAGTGTAACCAAGCGGTCCTTGAAAAATGAGGGTTTACAATTGATCGTCAATCAATTCTGAAATCCATGAATGTCAAAATTGGATAGTTGTTGATAGTAAACACCCCTTTAGCCTTATATGTTTTCTGTATAGAATTTAAAGGAGAACTCAATGATACCCATATCAAGTGTCTTGGTTTGCATTATTTAGGTGATTTTTGATGGTGTTGTTTTGAAGGTTTTTCAAAAATTAACAAGTTTCCATCATATTGACTATACCTTTTATTGCATTCATAATGTAGAGCAAAAAATTACCTTTCGAATGGTACCTAGCTTAAGGCTATAGCATGACTCTAGCATGAGAAATCAAAAATTTTGTCGTGTTTTGAAAATATCACACAAATTTTTCCCTTGCTATGACAGGCAGATTTTGGTCCAAAATGGATGATTTTCCCTGAACCCCTTTTTGACGATATCTCTTCCAAAAATCATCAGATTGACATGAAACAAAAACGATTCGATAGCTGCACATTGTATCTATCATGATCCAACAGTTTTGGGTACCATATATGCATTCCCTTTACGGATTTGCTCAAAATGTGAATTTTCGTGTCCCTCAAGCAGGGGGTCCAAGACAAAACTATGAATCCTTGTATAAGACTTGGACCATTCGATAGAGATTCAAATGGCAAACAATAGTCAAGCTCTACGCTACGTCGATTCACTTAGTGAAATTTGAGTGTAGAGCCCTTCAAAAATCACGCATGTGCACCCTTCTTGATCATTACTCGTGCAAATCATCCATTACGACCTTGACGCTAGCAAGTTCTAGTAAAAAACGTGCACCCCTTTTGATTGGGCTATAAAGCTTGGGCATTCAGGCCATATTAAGAAACTTTTACTAGTAGCATCGGTTAAATTTACAAAAATATCACAAATCTCACGTTTGTCAGGAACCATGGTACCTACAAGAAAATGGTTTGCACATTCGGAATCAGCGCAAAAAACTGCTATAGGAACATGCTATTCCCAAAGCTCGAATCAAAGCTTGATTAAAGATTGAAAAAAGATAAAGGAAAAAGAAAGGAAAAGGCCAAAATAAGGAAAGAAGTGGATGCGATGAGCTCGTTTTATTATTTTTTGGCCCAAAAATTGTTAGGGACGGCTTAATTTGCATGGCAACTAAAATTTCAGCGCTAGATTTCATCATTTACTGGGCGAATTCATGTCAACATCACCTTGCACTTGTGTTGCGATTAGTTTTGTTGACCGAGAATAATAACTTGAACGACTGGATTGTGCTGATGAAAACTAAAGACATACGGATATACAGGAGAGAAGCAAAAAGAGTATTGCATCGTGCAAGAACAACCGAGGATATTAGAGTCGACAACAACGATAGGTTTGAAAGGGGTGTAGATAAAAGTCAGGACTTATCCGAGTCCGAACTTGCACCTTTTGAGAATAATCAGGACTTCAGAAATCAGGACTTATTCATATAGAAAATAACCAGGACTTCATAGAGCAGGACTTTTCGGCCAAGTATTCTACCGATTTGGTGATCCATTTCACCGAGAAATAGCTATTGGAGGAAAGGCTGCCACTCTAAATATGTGCCACAGAACCCATGCAACTGTCAATGTTGCATGGTAACGAGGATACCACGACATTTCCCTTAGAATGTGTCAATTACATGCTTTGTAAACAAACAGAAGTACATATAACGTCGTATTAAGAAGGGATAAACACAATTTTAATAATATATAAACGTTTTTTTTTGTTTTTGTTTTGTTTGAAAGCAATAGGGTGAGCTATCCATTACGGCAGCCTTTTGGTGGTGGTAGTAACGAGGGCTGAACATTACAATTTCTTGTAACATGCGAAGGCTGTATTGCCAGTTGATTTAAGAAGTCTAATAGACTCCATTTCATCGGTACTGAGGACCTCCATTCGTCGCAAGTTGTCGATTTGGACGATATCCTTTATAGTCTTGTAACAAACCGTGTAAAAATGCTCTCCGGTAGGCTTGGTTGAATAAATCTTACCATGAAGCTCGTAGCGCACGTTTTCCGTCATACCAATAGCGAGAATTGTTGGCAAAAAGAGAGGTTTGCTCTCAGGTGGACAGGAGAAATTTGTTGGATCTTGCAGGAAGATGAATTGTCACTGAGTCCCTAAGACTCCAGTGCTTCTAAGGACTCAACAGATCCGTCTGTCGATGCACTTCTAATTGACTTTCTGAGATTCAGGGCCTATCCACATGGCTGCTCGGTGAAATGGATCCCCACATCGGTAGAATACCTGGCCGAAAAGTCCTGCTTTATGAAGTCCTGGTTATTCTCAAAAGGTGCTAGTCCGGGCTCGGATAAGTCCTGACTTTTATCTACACCCGTTTGAAAGAGAGTACATAGGCAAGTGCTAGTTTGGATACTCTAGCAAAACCTTGACATGCAGAAACACTTGTGTACACCTACGATTTGATGTATTTGAAAATTCATGCTTTGCAGTTCTAAATACATTATTGCGAAAGCATCTCCTCTATCAATCTGTTGCTACTAGGCACTCGTAATTAACAGCTTTTCTTTTGGATCCTGTCAAGATCAGTGCTTAAAACTGACTTATTTTGAGAATCATCCATTTACCAACGACAACTCATTCAATCAAAAAATCCAACTACACCATCGTGTTTGTCGCACAATTTGGCATAGTTGCGTATTAATCTCCTAAGTAGTAGAATAACTAAAATACGCGACAGGCGTCAATTGGGTTGACATAAATATAATGTGCAATTCAGTATGAATTAGCTCTTTTCCTCTTATATGCACCAACTAACTGCACCAGAACTACGGCATTCATTAGCGATACAGATACAGGAACATGAATTTTTCTGCTTGTTTGTATGTGATCCGCATTCTGATTCCCTTGCGTGCTGCTGCTAAGCGCCCTCCTGATCTTGGAAAACCTCTTGAACGTCGTCAAGGCTAAGATAACCTCTGTTTAACCCTCTAGTCTATGCAATATCTTGTCTATCCCGGTGAGTTAATGCCAGCCTATATCATCAGTGATACATTCCGTGTAAGTAATTCATCTAAATTATAAAATTATGAGTAATTATGAAATAAAAGTGTAGATCCATTTGAAATGTACCTAATAAATGCGTATACATATACTAGTAACTCGCTCTACAATGTATTGCTCATCTCATTAGAGTGCATCATGATATCTTATTAGATCATGTAAGCTCAAATAAAATATCACCATGTCTACCGACATGATGTATTTTCAAAGCACCAATCAAGGAACGCATGAATGCCATTGCTATGATACGCAACCTTAAATCGCTCGGGTCTTGTGAGCTAATAAAGGCGCCGGATCATCCAGTAACATGAGTATAGCGCAGCATTTACAAATCTAATAGTCTTGACAAGTATAAAAGCACTCGATAAACCCCATTTTCCATCCACAGCTTTCGACACTGCTGTACGACGCTGAAAATCGCAACCGAATAAATGATCGTTCATGATCACATGCAGTGCATTTTTCACATGAAATCGGGGTTGTTACTCAATGTCTGTACTATTAAGGTTGTAATGAAATGTATCTCTCTTTCTCTCTTCCCTTCTTCATTTTCCTCAACCATTATGCTTAGATCCATCCAAAAAGTAGCCCGTCCCTGTGTCCGCTATTACTCCTCTGAAGCCGCACCCTTGGGTATGGGATTCTCCTTGACAGAGGAACAGAAATCGATTCAGCAGATGGCCCGTAAATTCACACGTGAAGAGATTATCCCTGTTGCTGCTGAACACGATGTTACTGGCAAATACCCTACTGAAATCATCAAGAAGGCTTGGGAGCTTGGTCTTGTCAACACGCACGTGGAGGCTAAATACGGCGGCATGGATTTGGGTGTGTTGGACAGTGCCATCATCTCTGAGGAATTGGCTTACGGCTGTACCGGTATTCAGACTGCCATTGAGGCCAACAATTTAGCAGAAGCACCTCTTGTGGTGGCCGGTAACGATTTCCAAAAGAAAAAGTACTTGGGACGCATGACAGAAGCCCCCTTGGTGGCATCGTACGGTGTTACTGAGCCTGGTGCTGGCTCTGATGTCGCTGGCTTGACTACGTCTGCCGTCAAGAAGTCGGATGGCAGCTGGGTGCTGAATGGCCAAAAGATGTGGATCACCAATTCCGGCCATGCCAATTGGTTCTTTGTGCTTGCTCGTACCGACGCCAACGCAAACACTGGTAAGGCCTTCACCGGTTTCATTGTGGACGCTGATACACCTGGTATCACTGTGGGACGCAAGGAGATCAATATGGGCCAGCGCGCCTCCGACACCCGTGGTGTTACATTTGAGGACGTTGTGATTCCTGCAGAAAACGTGTTGGGCTCAGAGGGTCAAGGTTTCAAGATTGCCATGAACGCTTTCGACATCACCCGTCCTTTGGTTGCCTCTGGTGCTGTTGGTTTGGCCCGCCGTGCCATGGAAGAAGCGACACGATATGCCTTGGAGCGCAAGACGATGGGTAAGCCCATTTTCAACCATCAAGCCGTGTCCTTCATGTTGGCCGATATGGCGATTGGTATTGAGAGTGCTCGTATGATGGTGTACCGCTCTGCCTTTATGCGTGATAACGGAGAGAAGAACACATGGCATGCCAGTATTGCCAAGGCTTTGGCCGGTGATGTGGCAAACAAGTGTGCTGCTGATGCTGTTCAGATCTTTGGCGGCAACGGTTTCAACACGGAATACCCTGTTGAAAAGTTGATGCGTGATGCCAAAATCTTCCAAATCTACGAAGGCACTGCGCAAATCCAACGTTTGATCATCTCGCGTGGTTTAGCAGATGAAGCCAAGTCTGGTGCTGATGCCCTTGGTGGTTTTTAGATAGTGTGTTTTTTTATTTTACTAAAATATGTGTGTATGTACAATATCATAATCATCCACGTCGTCAAATTGAATGGTGGGTCCACTGTAACCCTTCTTTTGTGCTACAACAGAATACCACGACATGTACGTGTTGTATTCATTCACTTCGCTCTTCATGGCCTCCACCGTCTTTTCTAGTTCGTCCTCGGCAATGAGCTTGTTGGTGATCCAATCCCTCCTAAAGCCCTTGATGATCCTCTCCCAATACTCGAGTAGCAGTGATCCAATGGCTCCGCCGTAGATGCCCACTGGCGTGTGTGTGTGGTAGATCTGCATGCCCACCAATTGACTCATGTTGGCAATTCTGTTGGGCCATGGATTGTACTGTGATGTGCTGCTGGAGGAGGTGTTTGATGTTAGCGTGTTGTATGCGGATGTTGGCGTAGTGGGTGATTGAGGAGGGTGCTTTATACTTGATTGGATTACTATAAATAGAGAACCGCATTTAGTTTGTGCTTCTGTGTGTGTTCTGCTTAATACTTGCATTGATTTAGTGTGTTCATATTAGGTCCTGCATCAAATAGATTATCATACGCCTCCACACACTCGATATAAGCTCCCTTCTTCATGATGCGCACCAGCTCCTTCAGCACATCATCCCACATGGAGTCTGGTAGTGTATCCATCATGGACCGAATAAATATATAGTCAAATGTAGCGTCTTCGTACGGCAGTGGGAGCTCAATCAGATCAATACGCTGGTAGAGTACATTTTTCGATAGCGAGCTACCGTAGTGCTTATGCGTGAGTATACACACACATCCCAGCTGCTCTATTATAGACTTACCTTGTGGGCAATACGTTTTTATCAATGTCAATGCCTGTGAAATACGATATCGGATATCTGGATGCCATGTCCTATTAACAGACATATCAGTTCCTATTAGCCCCTCTCCCCTGAAATCATCATCGACATGCTGCAACATTACACTCGACCAAAAGCCTGCACCGCATCTATTATATTCAATATCATCAGAATCCATTGCATCCATGTTATACACAGCATACTAGAATTTACCCAATGTCTAATACTTCACTGCCACCCGCCTGCAATAATCTCTGAATGGGAGCTTTGAAATCACTGTAGGTATTGGAACAAGTCAGCCCCGACGCTTGCCAGCATACATCGTTATCCACAGAATTACCCCTCAAAAGCCAGCTTGAGAGCGCTGTGTCTGACCCAATCCCTCTCGATATCATCCACTGAATTCGGTAGTCTTTGTCTAATGTTTAATTTCGGATCTTTGGACGTTCTCCATTTTAGCTTGAGAAATGAAAATGTGCTGCCAGTGCTTGATGTATTTGTTGTTGTGGTTGAGCTGGTGGTATTTGTAGCTGAAGCAGTAGTTGTACTCGCTACCATTTTGTCCAACAAGTAGAGAAAAAAAACAAGATGAAAAAAGAAAGAAGAAATATTTAGTACTGTACCCTTTTTCCTATGGTAAAAAAAAAAGGGAGAGAGAGAGTTACACACATGATAACTCAAGTTGCAATTGGGTAATGCTAATTCACTCACTCTCCATGTGTGTAGTGGTACACCTTTTGTGAAATGTCAATTTTTTTATTATTATGTGATTAGGTATGCTTTTTGACAAGATTCGATAGAGGTAGAAAAACAATGCGTAATACAAAATTGGAGGTATATAATACAATGCTGACAGCAGCCAGCGCAGCCACGACAGCCCACATGACGGTAGATCCCCATCGCTCATAAATGAACCCGCCCACCACGGCGCCAATGCCGCTTCCCAGTCCATTGAAGGCCATGTTCAGTAGTCCCTGAGCTCTGCTCTTGAGATTTGGCGGTGCAAGTTGATCCGCTTGCAAGGCAGCAGCACTCCACGTCATGGAGAATCCGACACCGTGCAGCACCTGTGTCGCTGTAGCCAGATAAGCGCCCCAGCTAATCTGCGCACACACAATGTATGTCAGGCATCGATAGATGATGATGCACTGAGCCACTGCCAGCATGCGACGTGCGCCCAGTCGATGAAGCACTTGCTTGAAGAAGAAAAAGACAATGATCTCGGTGATGCTTCCCAGAGGACCAAACAATCCCACCAAGAAGGACGACGCATGCAGATCGTTCTCCATGAACAGGTACAGAAACGCCTGTACCACTGCAATCGCGAAGCCCATGGTTGTCATAAAGGTGAAGAACTGAACGGCTTCAGGCTCTTGCAGCAGATGCCACATGGACGGATCTGGCGTGACACGAATGCCATCATTTACATCCTCGATGACTACAGCAGCCACTTGCTCCACACTGCTGCCGTTTTCGTTGATGTTGGTGCTATTGGGCGACATGGATCCATAAGTGTTGTCGTCTTCCTCATCCTCAGCTACAGGTTCGTAATAATGCGGGTTGATATCGACCACCGAGAGCGTAATGACAAATGCTAAGCAATACACGGCAAACACAATAAACAAGGCGTACAAGGAGTCTAATTTTTCCGTGAGGTATCCAGTCAAAAAGACAGAGGTTGCAAAGCCGATAGGCACGCCAATCTTTTGGCGGCCATAGAGATCTTTGCGGTGTGCCAACACTCGAAGGATCACTGTATCGACGAGCGCTGCAATGATGGGGTAGCCGAAAAATGCGTATCCAAAGCAACCGATGGACGTCAATGCGATTCGGATCCATTCTGTGCTGGAGAGATAAGGCACAAGTCCAATGAATAAAATGCACTACCATACATCTATGATTACTCTTTTCATCTGATACATACATGCAAACAATAAACATACCAACAATGCGATGAGCATGTTTCTAATCATGATTTCTCTATATTTTCCAGTCTTGTCTATCAAGGATGTCCAATAAGGGAAGGCTATAAAGGACACAAAGGGTGCTACACAATTCAACCAGTCAGCCCCCCCTGAATGTCTATGTATATGACAACGCAAACAACTTACTAATGGAAAAAATAAATCCGATTTTATCATTTCCCAGGCCCAACACTTTCTTGTAAAAGATGGGTAGAAACATTTGACCTGAACCGATGCATCCTATACTGAACGCACTTAGTAGTTTGAGTCCTATAAAGTGGTGCTCTTTTTCTGATTTCATGAATTTTGGAGAGAGAGAGCAAAAAGAAAAGCGTGGTGAGAACGGAACAAGAAAAAAAAAACGATTTATATACACCAAAAGATTGTTTGTGTCGCTATAAATCCTTATCTTGAGCATTTTAAAGGGGAGCAGAATGCTCCATGTTGGTGTGTCATTTCGCAATCCCTTTGATCCGCGCTCTAAAGTGTCATCTGATTGCCTTTTATACTTGTTGGGCTGAAGATACCCGCTATGAGTGCATTTATTATACAAACCTCACTGCATTTTGTCCATTGTACAACATGAAATCATGTATTTGCCACAATTATGCAAAGAGATTCCTAGGCCATGTAAATTTGATATTGAAATAACAATACGTATTTTCCATACATAAGCGATATATACATATGTACTCAAATCTCGACATCTAGCTAGCTGGATGCTATTGATCTGCACACGAGCAGGCCATATCTCTTCAAGGCTTATTATGACGGTTTCCCATGGTTTTTAAATGCGCACGTTTTTTGTTTGGCCATCATGCTCCTCGACATAGGACAAGACAAAGTCTAGAATACAAAAAAGTCAATATTTCAAGGCACCCGTTTGTTGGTACGTAGGCACACAACTTGTCAATGAGATTACCAGTTCTTTGTGGCTCGTCGTTGATGGAGGAGAAAAGTAGGTAGTAGGTTGATCTTTTACAGCCTTTGCTAATAATCTCCTTGGCAGATTGGATCGACCCATGAGGTTCTCATCCGTAACTTGAAAGCCATCCGTCATGCATTTCAAAGTAATAGCATCCAATCTCTTGACTATGTTTAGCGAGCTAATATAAACAGTCTGCACTTGTTGTTGTTGTCGTAACAACAAATCGATTATCTTGGTCTACTACTACATTATCTCAGAAGAATAGTCTTGTTGCTTGTTGTAATTGACTGTTGTCGCGATGGATGCATTTCATTCCCGCGCATTGTTGGCCGAGGTAAGAGAAAATGTTGCAATTGAACGTAGAATATTCATTGTAGTAGTAATGATAGTGGTTTTGCGTCATATTAAACGTAACCGTATCTAAAAGTATTCGCTTGGGAGACTTATAGCTTGTGTATCGATTGCTATTGTTGCTTTAGAGAATTTTATAACGCACTGTAATGCAACCAGCACGATCAGGACAGTCTTGCGTAACTGAAAAAATTCGGCCAATGAGAGAACGCCTTTGCGCGGCTGTAGAAGCTTTAAGCTGTAAATGTCAAAAATGAGTCCCAAAAAAAGTTGTTTTGTTGCATTTACTCAGAATCCCTAGAGCAATTACGCCCGTAATTTCACGTATATATATACAACGTCTCTGTCTCTATTGGTGTGCAAAACCAAAAATTTGATATAATGCGTTAACTTTAAGATTTTTGCAAAAATGTCCCATTTTGGCATGAGGATTGGGGTCTAAAAACAGGGCTGTAACTTGTTTTTAGCATTACTCTGTCAAAAATAGGTCTATCTTTGCGATTCAAAAAACAAAAAGTGTATAAAATAATGGGCTTTTAGATACAATAGCGACCAATGCAGTATCATGCAAACACCGCTAGTGATCTGTGCGATTTAGTCAATTTTTTGACGTTTTATCGACTTTTCACCTTCATGCAAAGCTATTATACATTTGAAACATGGTCAACTTTGTCTGCTGCATACGTGCAAGTAAGTTTGCTTATAATTACTAATACAGTTTACTAGTTGAAATATGCAGAAAATCGCATTTGTTTAAATTTAGCACAAAACTTGAATCGATGATATCTCAACAACAAAAAGAGCTAAAAATTTCAAATAAACACCAACAGGGTTCTCATAACTTTATAAATACATCCAACTAAAAAAAAGCGAGATAAAATTGACATTTTGAAAAAATGTTGTAGATCCAGGTTTTTCAAGAAATTGCAAATTCAAGCTTATCTTATGGAGTGTCACCTTTTTTTAAGTTCAGACAAGCCTGGCTGTGAATCTCAGTGGGACAATTATGCACAGTGTATAGTGGATGACACCCAAGCAACCTCCCTCCCCTTGACAATTTCTCAACATTGAATACCTCAAATTTAATATAAAAAAAAGGTCCTTTATTAACTCTCTAGAACAACAACCGTCTTTTTGCCAGACAATTTGGCACAAATTCTTTCAGGCATTCCCATCAATGCACCCAATGTTTTGTCCCCTCCTCCTTTACCATTATTACCTACAAATTCCTTCTAGTTGCGTACAGTGTTGACTGTGTTGTACTAAGGCCACATATGATTGGAACCAAATTGCATATAAGCGACGCCGAGAGATGCACCACCAAGATGGGCCTAAGTAGTATTTTCAATGTTAAATTGGCGAGTTGGGATCAACACTTGGGCAAACACACACACAAAATGATCAAAGATGCGCCAGCGCATTAAAACTCCCGCTGCATCTAATGTCAAAACAACGGGCGGCCGCTTCTGCTTTTAGTCATTTTAATTCCTGAATATGCTCAAAGAAGAGGAAATGTTTGAAAATCCAATCAATCAGCAAGTCTTGATATTGAAATAAACAGATAAGGACAGAGAAGAGAGAGAGAGAGTATCATGTTTAATGAGATACATGTCACTCATCCATTCTTATGAGAGTAGCTACTACTTACCACAGCTTCTCTTTTCTCTAATACTGCTTCTATTTTCACAACTTGAAAATTGATAAACACAAAAAAGATAGTAATTATTGTCAAGTACAAATTTATTTAAATATTAGAAAAAGATGAATGAGTGAATAAAGGGGATATGAGAGAAATGTGTGCAAAGATATGTATATGTAAAAAGAGTTATGAAACAAATGGGAAATTTTAGAGTAGCATTCTAATCAACTTCTTCCATCTTGGAGACTTCGGTATTGTCTTCAGCAGGGGTTTCAGTGGCAGGTTCAGCAGTGGGGAGCTCATCCTCATCAATAGAGAGACCAAGAGAGACCATGCGGTTAATACGGCTAGCAAATGAGCTGGGATCATCCAAAGAGAAACCAGAAGTCAACAGGGAAGTCTCGTACAACAAGGTAACAAGATCCTTGACAGTACGATCACCAGCATCGACAGAAGCCTTGGCACGAAGCGCCTTGATGATGGGGTGGTTGGGGTTCAGTTCCAAAGTCTTCTTTGAAGCCATGTAGCTAGACATGGAAGAATCGCGCAGAGCCTGAGCCTTCATAATACGTTCCATGTTGGCAGACCAACCAAATTGACCGGTAGTCAAGACACAGGGAGAGTCTGTCAAGATGTTGGAGAGAACGACCTTCTCCACCTTGTCACCGAGAATATCCTTGACAGTCTTGCAGAGACCTTCATACTCCTTTTGTTCAGCCTCGCGTGCTTTCTTCTCTTCTTCATCCTCCTCGATTTCAGCACCCTCCTTGGTGATACAGACCAACTTGTGATCCTCGTATTCCTTCAATTGAGTGGTAGCATACTCATCAATGGGATCAGTCATCAAGAGCACCTCAATACCCTTCTTCTTGAAACCTTCGAGGAAAGGCGAGTTTTCAACAGCAGTGCGAGATTCACCAGTAATGTAGTAAATGTTCTTTTGCTTCTCGGGCATACGAGTAATGTAGTCCTTGAAGGAGGTCATCTCATCACCAGACTTGGTAGAGTAGTAGCGCAACAGGTCAGCGAGCTTGGCACGGTTTTGGGTGTCTTCGTGGATACCGAGCTTGATGTTCTTACCAAAGGCCTCGTAGAACTTGTCAAATTGCTCCTTGTCCTCAGCAATCTCTTGGAACATTTCAAGACACTTCTTGACCAAGTTCTTGCGGATCACCTTCAAGATCTTGTTTTGTTGCAACATCTCACGAGAAATGTTGAGAGGGAGATCCTCAGAATCAACCACACCCTTGATGAAGCCGAGCCATTCAGGAATCAATTCATCGCAGTCGTCCATGATGAAGACACGACGGACGTAGAGCTTGATGTTGTTTCTCTTCTTCTTGGTTTCAAACATGTCAAAGGGAGCACGCTTGGGGACAAACAGGATAGCACGGAATTCGAGTTGACCTTCCACAGAGAAATGCTTGACGGCCAATTGGTCTTCCCAGTCGTTGGTGAGGGCCTTGTAGAATTCAGAGTACTCTTCAGGCTTGACATCTTCAGGGTTGCGAGTCCAGAGAGGCTTGGTCTTGTTCAACTCTTCGTTTTCAGTGACCATTTCCTTGATGGTCTTCTTCTTCTTTTCGTCCTTCTTGTCGTCCTCGTCAGTGACCTCTTCAATCTTGGCACCTTCAGAGGCAGGTTCGGCAGATTCGTCGTCAGAGACCTCCTTCTCGACTTCCTTTTCAACGACCAATTGGATGGGATAAGAGATGAACTCAGAGTGCTTCTTGACAATGTCCTTGATCTTCTTCTCGTCAAGGTATTCAAGTTGATCCTCCTTCATGAAGAGACGCATTTCAGTACCACGACCAAGAGAGGGGTTGACCTCGTCACGAGTAATAGTGAAAGAACCACCAGCAGCAGATTCCCAAATGTATTGCTCGTCATCATTGTGCTTGGTGATGACTTGGACCTTGTCAGCCACGAGGTAGGCAGAGTAGAAACCAACACCGAATTGACCAATCATGGAGATATCAGCACCAGAGGAGAGAGCTTCCATGAAAGCCTTGGTACCAGACTTGGCAATGGTACCCAAGTTGTTGACCAAATCAGCCTTGGTCATACCAATACCAGTATCACGGATGGAGAGAATGTTGTTTTCCTTGTCAGGCGTGATGCGGATGTAGAGATTCTTTTCAGAATCGAGCACAGAAGGGTCCGTCAAGGATTGATAACGCACCTTGTCCAAAGCATCAGAGGCATTCGAGATCAATTCACGCAAGAAGATTTCCTATAGAAAAGAGAGTTAGTATATACATGGTTGTGGTCAAAGCGCGTTTATTGTGGGGTCATTACCTTGTTGGAATAGAAGGTGTTGATGATCAGACTCATCAACTGAGAGATCTCAGCTTGGAAAGAAAATGTTTCTGTTTCAGCGCTCATTGTGTATGTAGTAGAAAGATACGATGTGATAAGAAAAGAATGAAGAAATGCATCCTCATCGCAGATTCATGCCTCTTATTTATACACAATGCTCAACCTATTGAATGCCAGATTTCGAGCAAATTCCAGCAAATCTGACAGAAATCCCTTGAATCAGAGTGGGCCTGGGTTACATTTTTTTTTCTCCCGTCAAACCACAGGCATATGTATGTTCTGATTTGAAGCTTGGGTTCTGGAAATTTCGAAAGACTCCCCCCTTTTAATAATTGAAACTTTCTAGCAAGATCCTTGGGAGATCGCTTGGTATCAGATGGTGCAGTGGGTATATCATTGTGGATGGCATAGTGCACCAGTGTAATAAGAAGAGGGGAGAATGGCCCAACTGGTTAGAATTAGAGCACATTACCGTGAGATGAGTGATGTATTTGCATTGTTTGTTTCATGATGTCCAGGCTATATACGAACGTTGTTTCAAAAAAGCCAATAGCAACTTGTTTCTAAATATGTCATGACGAAGGTCATGGAAGGGCTGTTGAACTGAGCCATTCAGGGTATTATACCATATATCCTGAAAGCGAGATAATGTGCCTATCAACCTACAATCAGAGCCCAAGTATAAAGTTGCCCGACATCTAGAAGCAATCCTCGGTTTTGAATGTCAAATGCCATTCAGCCATCTTCTTGTTGTTGCTACTGCTACTGCTGGCTGTGATGATGATGATCGCAATAATCGTCATTGGGTTGAGTTTTCTGTGCACTGCATGTAAGCCAATGTCGTTTCTTGTGTAAAATAGTCTACATGCTTCATGATGACTGATTATCCGGTGGCAAGAATGTCTGCTGTATTATACAATTCAAAAGCCATATACCGTAGATAAATTGATCATGTTGCTATAAGTATAACATATTTTCATTGAATTGGCTGTATGTCAGGAACTCTGGAGGGATGCCACAAACAAGTGACATGTTTTCACGCGTATCCCTCAAGTGGCTTTCACTTGCCAAGCAAGACCATAAGCCTTTCTTTCTCTTGGTTGACAAAAATGCCAAACAAAAGACGTAGGCGTCGTGCTGTGGTTGTTATCAAATCAGAAAGGCCACCAATAGACAGCACCACCACCATAAAGGCCGATATCGATATTGAAATAAAACAAGAAGAGACATCTAAACTAAACGCGTGTTCAACAACACTGAAGAAGGAAGACACACGTGCAGCAGTAGTAATGCATCATGGAAAACCCCCAAAGCGAGATGAGGGTAGTAGCGAAATAAAACCAGAAATTGCCATGAAAAGTGAAGCTGCTTTGTACAGAATTCTGGGTAAGCGAAAGCTACAAAAAGAACACGTACTTTCCTTTTTTCAAGTGCTTGTTAAACAACCACATGTATGTATACCTATATAGATCCTTTTAGTGACAGTAGCCGACCCTTCTACTATTCATGCAATTTCTGCCAAAAACATCTGCCAAGCCTCTCAGCCACATTGGACCACCGTTCAAAGACACACCAGAGCGACATTGGCACGCATTACCCTGTCAAACACATTCACTTGGAGCCAGATGTCAATGATCCCAATTATTACTGCAAAACGTGCGAAACAACATATTCCGCCAAAGAAACCTATCGAGCACATTTGAGAAGGGTCCACCATATGATATTGAAACCGCTACTATCACGTAAACCAAGAAATGACACCATTGCTCCGGATTCTCAAGATCCAAACCACTATTGCCGTGCATGCCTGCGCTTCTACTTGAACAGATCCCTTTATCGCGAGCATTTGCAGAAAGTTCACAAGATGGTTTTAAAACGACTGAGGCCCCGCAAAAATCCGGATATTGTGCCTGATTGGAATGATCCTAGTCTGCATTGCGCGTCTTGCAATCACACTTACAGTTCAAAGCGAAGGTATAAATCCCATTGTGCCAGTGTTCATCAACTGCGCGCTCCCATCAAGGATAAAATTGGCCTTCCAGATTTGAATGATGCCAATTTTCATTGCAGCGTGTGCAAAAGCACATACAAAAACAGAGCTTCTTATCGACTCCATTGCAAAAGAGTACATGAATTGGAACCCGTCAAATTCGTTTACCCTGATGCAACGCCCGACATTGACGACCCTAATTTCTACTGCAATGTTTGCGATAAGCAGTTTACCATAAAAAAGACACTCCAGTTACATGTACGCCTCATACACAAGGTGTCGCCACCATCGGTAGTACCAGAGCCAAAGTGCAACCAACCTCCGGATATCAATGATCCAAACAATAACTGTTGCTGCTGTGACAAGACGTTTTATAATAAGGACAGTTACGAAATGCATCTACTGTGTATTCATTCCATCTCCCAAAGGCCTCCAACAAGTGCCGAGTTACTGCCAGATGTGGATGATCCCAACTATCATTGCCGTATTTGCCAGAAACAATATGCTTCGAAAGCAAAGTACCGCGACCATATTAGCAGGAGACACAAGATGAAGCTGAAGCCAGTGCGACCACCCAAAAGCCCCACAATGCTCCCTGATATTGATGATCCAAATTTTCATTGCAAGCCTTGCAATAAGACATTCAAATCCAAGAACGTGTATCGGGGGCATTGTAGATACGTGCATATCATGCAGTTGGATAGCACGCCCATCATCAAGGACAGCAATGCAGTCATTGATATCCGTCACCCTGATTGGTACTGTGCACAGTGTAAGCGTAAATCTGCTAGTCGGATATGCTTTAAAGGACATTTGAAATTGATTCATGGCATTGAAATTGGAAAAAAAAGGCGATAACTTGAGTTTTTTCATCATTTAGTATAGTAGCAAGTAAGCAAACGTCTTGATTTTAAAATAAATGAGTACGGGGAGAGAGAGAGAGAGCGAAGGGTAGCTTAACCTGTGTGTGGTAATATGCTACTAGAGGTCAACAAATCACAGGCACAGTTTCTCGTTGCTGTAATACTGCCCTCGGAATCATGACAGATCTGAATAGTATATGAAAAATCTCAGGCACTACTAGTAGTACTAGTATACACTGCAAGCTATCTCCACAACAAAAAGATCAATCCTCTCCAACAAAACCCAACAAGGAGCACTTTTTTTTGAAACAGTGATTTAATGCTGTAAATGTTTTATATTAAGAAAAAGGGCACACAACAAAAAATGAGATATCTTCTCAAGTCTAAATTTTTCTTTTCTGATCAAAAGAGAGAGAAATTTAAGCCTTGACAGCGTACTTGCGAAGAGGGAAGTGAGCCAACTTCTTTTGCTCACGAACAGTCTTCTTGGACTTCTCGAAAGGAGTCAAAGCTCTACGCATGGCACGGGTCTTCTTGACACGGAGATCCAAGGGAGTGAAACGCTTCTTTTGGTAGAAGAGACGAAGTTGTTCACGTTGAGTTTGGTTGATAACGGTCAAGACACGGGCAACGTTCTTGCGGGCTTCACCACTGTTGATGTTGTTACATGTCATTAATAATGCCATTCTATACCTCCCCCCTTTCTACTCCAACACTTACATTTCTTGAGATCTACCACCAGCAACCTTTTGGACACGGATGTTGGCAAGTTGTTGCTTTTGTTCGTCAAGAATCTTGACGAGCTCGGCCTTGTTCTTGTTACGGAGTTCGTGAGCTTTGACGGCAACCTTTTGTATAAAAAAAAAGAGTAAATTCATTAGAAACCATTCATTTGTAGTCTGTAATGTATCCAAGCAAGTCAGATCTGTGTGGTTGGCATTGTCGACACTGGGGACGCAGTATTCGTCTAGAATAGTAGTGCAGTCGACATGGTGCATTCAGTCCATCCTCTTTTTCTGTCCTCTATGCCTTTGAAAACATCATCCACATCCACAACATGTCCTGATCCATCGCATCCATCGTTGCTGCAAACATCCATTTCCACGCTGAACTGATCTGATCTTGCTCTGATACATCACGATGCCCTCTAGTATGTCAACTAACCATTGGAATTTATGGATGATTATTAAGAGGGGGATCTTTATTATTACTCTTTTCCAATTCTATAGTCATTCAATTTTTTTTTGTGTGAGTGTGTGTGGATGGAACAACCATGCTTGCCACACATTGAAGCTGCGGGCCGATAAACCAACCTTCCCGGTCAGCAATCCACCGGACATTGACACTTTTTTTTTATGCGTCCATCTCTTCATCTTCTATCATACCATCATCATGGCCGTTCAATTGTTGCTGCTGCTGCTGTTGTTGTTGCTGTTGCTGTATTAATTCTTGCTGCTGATGAACAATGGCTGCGTTGGACGGCATATCGTCCCAAATCTGGAATAAAATGTTCCTTGGCAACTGGCGAAATCCTTCTGTATGAGAAATGGCACCAAAATGCTGGAATATAAAGTGCAACGATGCTTGCTGCAGACCCCTCTGTTCCGATAAACTGGCAGTATGATATATTTTGCTGGCAGTTTCAATGTCCATCTTACTGAACAAATGGCGCACACACAAGGCCAGCAGTCGTGGCAGCGAGTAGATGTGGGCCATCACCATGAGATCAGCAATTAAGGCCGTTGTAAAATGCGGGTCGTCCAAAGTGTCTGTATACAAATATCGCACAAAACTCTCCAATGTTGAAATTGGCTCTGACATGGTCAATTTATTGGATATCGATTCTTGCATGCCCGAGTCCATCAAGTGCACAAAATGCGGCCATCTCGCTAGCAACACCAATCGATGCACATGGATAGGCGGTGCATGGGGCTCCGTAGACGAGTAGATGGAAAAGTCTGTCTGCTGCTTTTCCAGCTGCTGCTGATTCAGTAACAAGCCGATGAGGTCTGTGCCCAGCTGAGGTGGGGGCACAGGCACAATGCCCAGCTCCTCCAGTTCCACCTTGAGAACCATGGAGTAAAACTCGTCGGGATCGTCCTCGGTCGTGCCAAGGAGGTAAAAGGACGTGTCGTGTTCTGTCATGGAGAAGCAGTGCCAGCTGCAGGCTTCGTAGCGCGTGCCGACTTCTCTGCACTGCCATTGCATGGACGGCAGATCCAGCGACCACAGACCGGTGACGGGGACCTCCACCAGGGCTTCTCTAAATGGCAGTGTTACCAGCACAACCAGCTGGTCTCCGCATATCTGGGCTGACCGTTGTCCTGACAGCGAAGGGGCAGAGGGGGAGCTGATGTCCAGCTGTGTGACATCCTCGGTCCTGTTCAGATCAATGAAGGCCAAGTGGTTTGATCTGCTCATGTCCTCTCTCAGTCCGCCAAACAAGTACAGTCTTGCATTGTACACAAAGCTCATATGCTGCGATCGCTTGACGAAGGGTATTGGCTGATCCCACTCCCAGGTATGGAGGTCCAGCGTGAGCAGCGTCTCTGCAAAGGCGACGTTGGACTCGCCGCCTCGTTTGTTACCGCCTGCAATGTACAGCTTGTCCTGATAAATTGTAGCCGAGTGCCGGATTCTGCCTTCAGGTATAAATCCGTGCACCTCTGGATGCCACCAAGTCATGGTTGTGAGGTCCAGCACGGCAATGTCGTTGAAATAGCTGTCCTCTTCCGAGTTGCCGCCAAAGATGACGAGCTTGTCTCCATTCCACAGGGTCGCCGAGTGGTCGTTGCGCTTGGCTGGCGGCTCTCCCTTGGTGTAAATCACCTGCTTCCATTGACAAATGTCATCGTAATCCAGCCTGTACAGCTTGTTGTAGATTTCATCGCTGTATTGATCAAAGCCGCCAAAGACGTAGATGGAGTTGTTGACGGTTGTTAAAGAGGCACCTACCAGCGAGGCAAGCCGCTCGCCGGTTGTTCGCACTGGCTGTGAATAATGCACCACTGGCACTCCATTTGACGATGGAGTTCTGTCTCTGGAAGGCGCTGCTGTCCGAGGTGAGTTTGGACGAGAGTTGTTCATGAGTTGAATCTCTGTTGTTTTTTTTTGCGTATATATATATATGCAAAGAGAAAAAGAAAAGAGAAAAAGAGTAGAGAAAAACTCCCTTTATCTTTGTCATTTATTTGGGTATTTCATGCTGTTCACTGATTGTAAACTCCACATTTCTCATGCCATGATGGCGCACACACACACTCTTTACGCGCGTCATAGGGTCGTCCGGACAGCCGAGATGTCTGGTAACTGTATGTGAAAAAAAAAGCTTGTCCCGGTTAAGCAAAAAGAAAGAGCAAGCAGCTGGCCACATTTGATACCTCCTCCTCTTTGGTACTTAATCTAAAATGGTACATGCTATACAGATGCCCATCCATCCATCCGTCATGTAGAAAACTAACCAGCAATCCATCATCCTCTGTAGGCCAAGCGCACTAAGAAGGTCGGAATCACCGGTAAATACGGTACCCGTTATGGTGCCTCTCTCAGAAAGACCGTCAAGAAGATGGAAATCACTCAACATTCCACTTACACCTGTACCTTCTGTGGTAAGGACGCTGTCAAGCGTACTGCTGTTGGTATCTGGAAGTGCAAGGGTTGCAAGAAGACCATGGCTGGTGGTGCTTACACCGTCTCGTGAGTATTTTTTTGACTAGTGAAATGTTGGAAATGGGTAGACTGACATTATTCTTAGCACTACTGCTGCTGCCACTGTTCGCTCCACTGTTCGTCGTCTCCGTGAATTGGCCGAGATCTAAGTAAAAAGATCAATTCTATTTACTCTCAATAAAATCTAGTCATTCTTCCTTGAGTGGAGAAGAAGTGGGTCAAAATGTACAAAGTTCATTCTGTGTGTTATAGATGTGTGTGTGTTGGGGAGGTGCTGTTGTGCTGTGAGATGAGAGAGATAGTGGATGCATGATATGGACTGATTTGAAGCGGTTTTCATCGAGGGTATTGGCGATTGGAGTACATCTAAAGCTATAGATCCAATCCCATGCCATCAGTACTACTGGATTTTCGCCCCCAACTTAAAGTTTTGACCCAATACTATCATTGCATCAACTTGATCTATACTAGCAATCTTGGTCTTCATTTCGCAATGCGTCTTTGTTATAAACAAAATGCTGTAAGCGGCCACAATAAATTCCCTGCTTGTTAAATTTTGACAGGTACATGACAATTGCACTGTTGCCATGACAACATCTTTGATACTCGGAAATTTTTATCGCTTTGTTCCAATGTGCAGTTTTATTCAGTTTGTCAACGACTTGCAAAGGGCAAAGACTAGTGTCAATATATACAATAGAGCGTGCATATCATCAAATTCTGGGGTCCAGCCAATCTCGATTTACATGTCGTCTAATTGCTTGTTGATCTCTTCCAACTGTTCGCTCAACTCCTTGTTCTTTTCTGTAAGATCCTCGTTCTTCTTTTCCTCATCAGCGAGCTTGAGGGTCAATTGCTCCACCTTCTTTTCAAGCTGTTCAGCCTTGACATCAGCCTCGCGGAAACTGTAGCATGTCATTAGCCCACACAAGTCCTCCCTCTTTTTTACTTGTGTAAATGAACCTTACTTTGTAGTAGTCTCCTTGAGTGCCTTATCAGACTCCTCCAGTTCCTCTTCAAGCAATGCAATCTTGCGCATAGAGTTCTCGTGCTCCTTTTTGTAGTCATTGTCCTCTGCCTCATTGCCCTTCAAGTCCTTGATGGTCTCGTAGGCAGTCTCCAAGTCCTCTTCCAATTGCTTGTTCTTGTTGTTGAGGGAAACGATTTCGCGCTCTTGTTGAGTGTGCTCTTGCTCGATTTCCTTGAGCTTGGCTTCCAATTCTTCCACCTTGGCATTAGCAGCATCTGCTTCAGCACGGATACTAGCGATTTTCTAAATACACATGGGTACACAAAGTTTAGTGTTTTATTGTTTCCTCTTGACATAGTGTAACATCCTCCCTGCATCTCTTACCTCACGAATCTTGTCCATTTTATCTTGTAATTGTTCAGGTTACTGTAAAAAAAAGAGAGAGAAAAAAGGGATATACGCCACAAAAGTTGGGAGCTATTTTTATACAATTCTTTCCAGAAAGAACCAACAGAATGAGGTGACGTGGTGTGGTGGTTGGTGATCCTGCTGGCTCCATTGACAACACAATGTGGATTAAACGCCGTAATCCAATGGAATGCGCCGATCACTAGATCAGGGTCAGTGCTCAATTGAAAACTGTAGTACTAGTCTGGTCAGCACGATTTGATAGAGACAAATAAAGGGACACCATCTTGGCGAAGATTACATTCAAGCCCTATACATCAGCAGAGAAAAGTCAGCCCCTTCATCATAATCATATATTAAGTAAAATTAGCCTAATTTGCAATGATGTTGTGTGGCATGCCCCCACAATAGCGATTAGGATCATCTATGCGCACAGCCATTGCTTAGCATTGCCAATTTAGCGTAAATTACAAAACTGCTTATCACAGCTGCTTGAATATGTAGCTATCGCTAAGTATATCATATCGAATAAGGTGTTCATTTATTATTTATTAGTAGTAGTAGGTACAGAGTAAATCTAACAACAATTGCATCAGTGGCATGATGTGTACATATACACAAAGCTGTGCTGATGATTGATTATGGCGATGTCTTTGACGGACGTTCATAGATCTCGCTCACCATATCCCATCCACTGACCAGCTTTGACTCGGTCATCAATGTGTCATTTGTCTCTACCTGCTGATCAAGTGAGCCGACTGCTGCCACTTGCGTGCTATCAGTGTCTGGTAGTAAACCTGTTTCTAATGATACGAGATTATGGCTGACGACAGTGTCCTGCTCATTTGGTAGCACGGTCGAATGATACGACTCCTGTTCTTCAACCAACACCTTCTCGGTCACGGTAGATGTGTCCTTCTCCTGCTGCTCGCTACTACTGTGGCTGATGACGATGTTTGAAGCATCATCAGACGGCTCATCTTGCTGTTGCTCTTCTTGTATCTTTTCTTTGGCCAGCTTGCCCTCCTCTTTGGCAGCAATCAATGCTTGCAAATCATTGATGAATCTATCTATTCTGCGATGGAATCCAAAGAGCAGCATATGGGTAACACGAGCAATGGGCTTCTTTATAACGCCTTGCTCTGTAATTTTCAGTGTCACTTGATCCTCGTCGGCTTCTTCTCTATCTTGCATGATTTCAAATGTCCAAGAGCCAGAGAATGTAGGTATCTTTTTCTTTTGCTGTCCATCAATGCTGCTAGTAGGCCGCTCCTCCAGGATCCTTAATAAGCACCTGTACGGTGTTCTCTGATGATGAATGATGACGGTATGTCGCTTGCGGGTAGAATGCTCTACAAACACTGTTCGTTGCTCCTGGTCGTTTTCTTCTTGCACAGTGACTTTCTCGACTTTGGGTTGCCATTCAGGATACTTGGATACATCAGTCAGAATGTCCCAAAGCCTTCGAGACGATATGTTGAGGCGTACAGATCGAGATACGATGTGGCTTGCTGGAATGAGTATGCCAATCACATAGGCAAACAAGGGTAGAATAACGGAAGTGATGATTAGGAATGATATGCTAGTGGATATAATTGTCATATTGTTTTTTTTTGGAGTTGAGGAAATGTGGAAAAAAGAGGTTGGAATAGGCTCGGTAGTAGGCTTGGTGCTTATATACTCTCTCATTTACCCCCAAGAAATTTCGAGTATATCACATTATGCGCATTATAGGTACTACAACAGAACAGACTTACACAAACCTCACAACCAATGACACTTGACCAAATTTCAGTCTTGAAATGTTTGTGCGATACATATACACACAAAACGTGTTGAGCATTCAGCCAAAGCTGATCCCAATGCACGCAGCAGTGCTATCAAAATTGTATCCAATGACTACTGGACTTTTACTTTTCCACTGATAAATATCTCTCTGATGAAGATCGTCGATGATTTGAAGCTAATGAGAAGAGAATTGCTGATTGACAAGTACAACAGTTGTACATCCTGGCTACCCCCTTTGCAACTAGAAATGCATTTTTTATGTTGGATTTGATTGCTACAAAGTATAAATTTGAAGGTGAACTCTAGTGCGAAATGCTTCTACTTTCATAGCAAATCATAGCTAAATCATACATGTGAGCTTAATATGATTAACATTGAAGGATGTTTTTCATAAGAACACCTTGTGATTATGATCCTTCTCCTCCCTCATATAAGTAGCCTTTAAAGGTCATTCCATTCTCACCAAGGGGTCAATTAATGTAAATTTTATAAAGAGGCTGTCAATAAGATGTCTCTAATCTATAATATAAAACAACATGTAAAAGGAGATTTGTAGCGTTCGAACAAATTTTGACTTCTTCCTCTTTCGTAACAGTCTTCCCAAGAAAATTTGCCAGGTTCTTCTCTCTTTTGTGTCGAAATGAGGGATTTTTCACTCAAGGGATTTAAGAGATTTACCAGCGTTAAGAAAGTGATTTGAGATGTCAGAAAAAAGAGTTTTTAGGGATATAAAAGCTTTTTGAGGATTTTCAGAAGAGAAAAGAGAGGGTTTTCAAGACTATTATTAATTTATATTTTTTCTTCTTGTGGGGAAGATGGAGAGTAGGATATACATAATAATAGTACAAGCCAATAGCAATTTACAAAATCAAATACATACCAAATGAATACGTCTAATCTTAGTCTGCGTAATTGGTTTTTTCATTTAAAGCTGTTAGCGAACGGCCAAAGATCGGGATTACAGCACTTTTGCCCTAGCGGACGGCCTTCGATTCTTTGGTATGATTTGTGGTGCCGCCTTTTTGGTATTAATCTGGTGCTACCAGATCGATAACAACTAATATATAAGACACTACATATGCCCATAGTACAATTCCTTTCCCTTTTCTCTTTGCAAAACATTTTGACATAACCAACAAACCCTACTTTAGCTTTTGGTAAAAATCCATAGTAACATAAATTCTTACATTGTTCTAATATCAATAAACAGTTGGTTCTTTTATTATAACACATCAAACTCTATAAAGCCCAAAAGAAGTCCCACTAAACAGGTATAAGAAACACATTTTGCCCAAGCGGGCAGCCGTCTTTGGTATAAAAAATACTCTTTGCCCTAGCGGGTCAATTAGACATGGGCTTTGAAGCTCTGATGAAGATGCTTTTTGCAGAGTTATTTGGATCTACATGCATACTGTTGCTGGTAAAAGCGACGAGATCATGCTTTAGCGACGAATGTCGGGCGTAAGTTACTCGGCGTCGTGAGTAGCGTTGTGAACGCCTAGCATGCATGGCTTTGGGTACACCTAATTTTCGAAGACTTTTTAAAAATATACAAAAACTTTTTAAAAATACAAAACGTACATCATTCGATAGCAGAAGGTTAACTCTATTCAACCATGTAACTCTCTACTTACATACATGTGTTGCGAATTTTCTAAAAATCAAGAAAAAATCGAGAAATGGGTAATTTTTATTGAGATTGCAACCAAAAACTCCAAAAAAGGAGATTGATTTAGCAGAGTGTCGCGTTACATTTAATAATTTGTTAATTTTTAACTGAATTTTATAAGGGTTTAAATTGATTTGCATTCAAACAAATCGAGGAACATTAATATGTAAATGGTTATTCAGAATTTTTTTTATATATACACAGATAATAGCATGGTAAAATTTGCAAAATAGCATCTGCATATTATCGGCTAAAAAAATAAAAAATAAAACTCAAGGGATACACCATGAGGCTTTATATGTTAGAAAAAAGCGAGCCTGTCATTTTCAGCTTGAGAAGCACACAAATAAGGGATCCAAGAATGTATACAGCTCCGGAAAACATTTGTACGCCAATATAGCCATTTTCAGGTGTAGCTTTTTGGATTGCAGATGCAATAGGTGGCCCTGTTCCAGCAATTGCACTTACAACAAACAGAATAGATAATCCAGAAGAGATGTTTTCAGTACCCACTACTGTTGCTGTGATGGGTGGAGCTAGGGCATAGTAGATACCGCATGTAAAACCAAAGAGAGCCGCAAATGCCATCACAGTACCATATGTCTTTGCAAAGGGCCACAAAAGCATACACATGAGACCTGAGAAAGTAGATGCTGCTATGTACATGTTTAAGCGGCCAACGCGATCAGCAAAATAGCCAAGAACCAAACGTCCAATAGCATTCATAGCACTTGCAACACCAACAATACTGGATGAATCAGCACTACTAATACCGTAAGATGAACAATACTTTGGTAAATAGAAGAGAGGTATTAGGTAGCCAGTAAGAGAAATGACGAGAGCAAACAGCATGATAACAAATTGTACATCCTTGAACATGGAGAGTCTGATAGGTGAACGAATAGGCTTCTTGTTGTGTCCAGGAGGTAAACGAGTACGAATCAATAAGGAGCTGAGGATACAGATACCAAAAGCCATCAAACCAATGATACGTTGAGCCCAAGGAAGGCCATATTTCGCGACAAGAGAGGTGACCATTGGACTAAGAGCCAAACCACCAAAACCACCCCCAGCAGCACTTATGCCCATGGCAATGCCGCGTCTTGTAGAAAACCACTGAGGAATAACAGCAGCAATAGACATATAAACCAAAGAAGAACCAATTCCAAACAAGATTCCCTGGCTCAAATAAAGATGCCATACTTCTGTACTGAAACCAGCCAAGATAAGACCTAGAGACAACAGAATACTACCAATGATCATAATGAGACGGGTACCTAAAGGAGCTAGTAATGGGCTGATGGGGGTAAACACACTCATACAGACACTCAAAGTAGAGCCAACACCCATCAATTCCATGGTAGTAGCCTTATCCCTAAGGGTTGTTGTTGCGTAAGCGTTCGAAAAAACACCTACAACAAGCATTTGAAATTTAGTAAACGAGCATGCAACCGCAAAAGAATAAGAAGCTTTACCCCAAATTGCAGCAGTACCAAACATAATGAAGTAAATTAGAAAGCATGCGAAGACTACAACCCTAGATCAGAGATCAAAGCAAATAAGTAAATTTTCTGTCTCGTGTTTAAATGATATACATTACCATCCGTAGCCACCATTTGGAATGTTGTTGTAGAATTCATCATCGTCAGGCAAATAGTTAATAATACTAGCATCAGTGATATCTATGTGCATAAAAATATTAACATGCTTGATATACATGGATGTGAGTTAACAAAGGTTACTTACTAGTCTTATTAGACTCTAAAGGAAACAGTCCGCCTGCCTCTGCATCATATTCTTTAGTTTTGGCAGTGGAAACTCTTTTGAGATCAGGTGTTTGGTCGTTGTCGTTGTTGTTGTCAGGAGTCAATGCCAACTCATTGGCTTCGTCATAGGACAAAGAGGGGTTCCCAGATAGCCATTCGACATTTTCTGGTAACTTTTCGCTCTGAATTACAGTAGATTTCTCCATAGGTTAAGAAAGATGTAATGAAAAAATAATAGAAAGAATAATATTCAGATCAGAAATTATGAACCCTTCTTATACTTTCAGATCTGCTTAAGCATTTTAAATAAAAAAAAAGTAGCATATTTAATTTCCTTTATTGGAGGAATCAATGTTTCATGAACTTGCAGAGTTATTTTGGATCAACTTTACAAAAAAACCTTCTGACGGTTGCTATATCTTTATTAATAAGGAATCTACTACCGCTAGTCTTCTCATTTGATATCTTGATAATCAATAATTTCATATGCCATTCTATTGAGCATACTGGCATATCCATACTATATAATGTGATGGATTGATTACTAATGGTTTGGCTTATTAGTAGCGTCAAAATGTGCCTCTCTCTACGTATTACAAATCAACTTGTCGGAACATGTAACATTTAACGCGGGTATATACCATATAGCTATGGCAAGGACATCATAGCTATGGCAAGGACATCATAGCTATGGCAAGAACATCATAGCTATCTGAGCTAGAGCCTATACATAACGGACTGAGCTTTCATGATATCTTGGTCACTAGAAAGTTTGGTGCAAAGGTAAATTAAAATAGAAGCATTTGCATTAATAGTCATTTGGATCTTGATTACCTGCTGTCCCTTTCAAAAGCAGCTCAACAAATCGGATGCAGAGGAAGCAGATTCGCCACTGTCAATAATTCGCAGGAATTCGCTTGATTACCTGCTGTCCTTTTCAAAAGCAGCTCAACAAATCGGATGCAGAGGAAGCAGATTCGCCACTGTCAATAATTCGCAGGAATTCGCAGGATCAAAATATATAAATCCTAAATTTTGAGTACATCAGACATTACTTTGTTTCTGAAAAAACAAAACTATTATCAACATGAAGGAAGCACTTATTATCGTCGACGTTCAAAATGACTACTTTCCCGGCGGCAAGCTTCCTACCTGGAGACCTGTAGAAACTGCCAATGAAATCAAGAAGATCATGGACAAGTTTAGACAAGATGGCAAAGAAGTGATCCATGTTGCTCACCATATGTCGCCTGAACATGAGAAGGTGATGGACTTTTTGATAAAGGGTACCCGCGGCGCTGAAATCCATGAAATTGTCAAGCCTTTGGACACTGAAAAGATTATCTACAAGAACTATGCTGACAGCTTTGTCGCCACTGATCTCAAAGAATATCTTTTGAGCAAAGGTATCGAAACCGTCATTGTTGTGGGGATGATGATCCATAACTGTGTTAATGCCACTGCCTATTCTGGAACAGACGAAGGTTTCAAGACCATTGTAGTCGCAGAAGCTGTCAATACTTTTGATCAAGAAATCTTTGGTGAGGTTATTCCTGCTGAAACTATATGGAAGAGTTTCTTGGCTGGTATCAAGTTTGCTTATGCTCAAGTGAACAAAGTTGACGATATATTAAGTGGAAACTATTAGTGTTATTTACGTGAAATCATAATAAAGTGGCCTATTACAGTATTTTCACCCTGAAACTCTTTTTTTTTTAGAAGATTGTTTTAGCCAAATTTTGAAAATGTTTGTCGAGACCCCCCCCCCTTAACGATCTCGAATTTTGACTTCAAAAATCATAAGCATTCATTTTTTTTTTACGCTTACTCTGCTGATTATCCTCAGAAGAAGTGCCTTGTTCATCCCAAATAATAAAAAGGAAGACTTTGATTGTTAACTAAAATAAAGCGTATTGTATTCTTTATCTTTTCTATCAATCTACGAAAAAGTTTATAGATGCCATCAAAATAAACAGTTAAACCAAGTTAATTTTTGTCTATACCCGTTTTTGGAAGGGGTATTGCTATTTGCACAACGCAAAATTACTTCTTGCACAACTTTAAATTCGGATTTTCCTCTCTAAGTGCTTTAGAATCTGAATTATGATAAATTTCTTCAAACAAGATACTATGTTTTTAATGTGAATGCCACTGCTATAGTTTCTGTGTCAAAGACTGGTCTAAAACTTCATCTGAATTCACATTTTCGTCAATTTTTTGTTTAGTCAGACGTTATTAGTATAATCCGTTATACGCTTGGTAAATGCATAAATCCAACTTGTATCTGTCGCAATCTGTCACAGAAGACATATTGCAAGTTTATAGAAACTATTCTATAATAGAACAAGCCAATAGCAATTTACAAAATCAAATATATACCAAATGAATACGTCTAATCTTAGTCTGCGTAATTGGTTTTTTCATTTAAAGCTGTTAGCGAACGGCCAAAGATCGGGATTACAGCACTTTTGCCCTAGCGGACGGCCTTCGATTCTTTGGTATGATTTGTGGTGCCGCCTTTTTGGTATTAATCTGGTGCTACCAGATCGATAACAACTAATATATAAGACACTACATATGCCCATAGTACAATTCCTTTCCCTTTTCTCTTTGCAAAACATTTTGACATAACCAACAAACCCTACTTTAGCTTTTGGTAAAAATCCATAGTAACATAAATTCTTACATTGTTCTAATATCAATAAACAGTTGGTTCTTTTATTATAACACATCAAACTCTATAAAGCCCAAAAGAAGTCCCACTAAACAGGTATAAGAAACACATTTTGCCCAAGCGGGCAGCCGTCTTTGGTATAAAAAATACTCTTTGCCCTAGCGGGTCAATTAGACATGGGCTTTGAAGCTCTGATGAAGATGCTTTTTGCAGAGTTATTTGGATCTACATGCATACTGTTGCTGGTAAAAGCGACGAGATCATGCTTTAGCGACGAATGTCGGGCGTAAGTTACTCGGCGTCGTGAGTAGCGTTGTGAACGCCTAGCATGCATGGCTTTGGGTACACCTAATTTTCGAAGACTTTTTAAAAATATACAAAAACTTTTTAAAAATACAAAACGTACATCATTCGATAGCAGAAGGTTAACTCTATCCAACCATGTAACTCTCTACTTACATACATGTGTTACGAATTTTCTAAAAATCAAGAAAAAATCGAGAAATGGGTAATTTTTATTGAGATTGCAACCAAAAACTCCAAAAAAGGAGATTGGGTTAGCAGAGATCCGCGTTACAACTAATAATTTGTTTACAACTAATAATTTGTTTATGGATGATATATTACTAATATTATTATTCTTTCATGATACAGGAGGGGAGGGGGACGAGGATATATTATAATAATGATGAAGTCAGCGACGACCATTGCTGTTTGATCTGTCCATTAAAGAGAGTTACTACTTGAATATGTACAATTCAAAAAAATGTATAAAACTTACTTTTTCTTCCTAATTCTGGGGGTATTAATGCAAGAATCTTCACTATCTGGTCGAATGAACCGTCTGTTCCAATCATCCAAATGTAGGCGGTAAATATATTTGATAACTGAAAGTATCAATCTGCAGTGATTAATTTTTCAATGGGTGTGATTGTTCCATTTTCATCCTCTTCGACCATTTTGAGTTTCTTGTTTGTATACTCAACACCGTCTTCTGCATATCGTTTGATCTTTTTGAGGATGGTATCGTCTCCGGTCTTCTTCAATTCATCAGCACATTTGGATATTTTTTGAAATTGGCTGCTTGTATTTTTCATGACATCCATTACATGATTGTAGTTTTCCTCTTCCTTTGTTGTGTGCGGTTCAAACGATCTTGCTGCGATTTGGTATATACGTCTTAACTGAGGATCTTCACTTTTTTCAAGACCAAATAAGCTTTTCTTCTGGCTGCAAAGAAAGTATGTTAATGCAGCTACTGGTTCCATAGTGTTTTCGCTCATTGCGTCTGCTGAGGTGCTATCAAGGGAGTAAAATCGACAGGTTTTAGCCCAAAGATATTTCTTGCTGGTATAGTATGGCTTGTTCTGTGGCTGATTGAAATTATCCTCGACAAAAGCTTTTGGACGAGAATCCTTGAATCGCAAAGACCATCACCACAGGTTCCACTTTAGTTACATTGTGAATGTTTAAACAGTATCGCGTCAAACGTTTTAAGAACTGCATATCGACTACTTGTTGTATCTCAACCAAGACCGGTGGCGTAGCTATGGTGTGTTTTCCTCCTGGTATTCCATAAACAACATTGCTTTTCCGGCCATCTTTGAACTCTTTTTGACCTATATCATATGCAACACCATTCACCCTTCCATCTGGAATTGCAAAATTAAAAAGATGTAAACGTGATAAAACAAGTCAAAAACATACCTGTTATTTCATCAGGTTTAATACGAACCACCTAAACATTTCCTTAGGGACCACCTAATGTAAGCTACCCAGACGTTAGAACCACTTGTCATATTGAATACTCAAAAAATCATCAAATTGAGGTGTTATACTATACCTATCTGTGTTTTTTTGTTTAAGAAAGATAGAGAAAAAAAGGCGTCTATATCATAAATCAGTGATTTTATCTGATTAAATAGTAGACTCTAAGCAGGTGGCTCATTCTTTAGGTGATCCGCACGTGAAAATTTGCCTCAGACTTGGTGGTCCGTATTAAACCTGATTATAATCACCAAAATCGCATCAAAGTCGATAACTTTGAGGGATTTTTTGAAGCAGTTAAAGCGCGTTAGAAACATAGAAAAATAGCTCAAACCGTTTCTCTGATCATGTAGATGCTTGCTGTATTTTTTTCTCGATTTTTTTTGGTCATTGATTTTTCATTGAAAATCGAGCTCAAATCCCTTGCTACCATGCATGATTTTTCATCAATTTCCTTTGATCCCATTTTAAAAGGTAAAGAAGCCATTTTTTATTAAGGTGTTCTTAAGCTCAAAATGTTGAGAAATCTTCAAACTTTTATATACAATCCTTATTTGACATGTTTGGCTAGCAAAATCTTGCCTTTTTCGGCAAAAACGTGATTTCAGTTTTTTCAAAATTGCGCAACATTTTAGGTGCAAGATATCTATAAAATTAGCATGGATAGATGAAGAATCATTTGTAGATGCTAACTTTGCTATAAACATACCTAAACAAGCTTAACAAAATTTGGAGAAATTGACCAAAAGGTGATTTTGGAATCCCAAAAACAGGTTCTGGAGCATCATGTATTTTAGTGACGAACTGAGATTGAATTGTTTTTTTGCAGGCGGATGCACCTTCAAGCAGGCGAATAGCTTACTGAAATAGCTGTGTGGAAGTTTGCGAGATCTATTAGGACACTTTGAGTTATATGATGCCATTCTAAATGCATTAGTCATTGACATGGACTCATTAGGTGCATGAATTCAAGTTGAACGGTAAAGAGCGAGAATTGGACAAGCCTGCAAACATGGTTTGATACAGAATGATGCGATAGAACCAAGAAATCAAGTCTGATAAATCTCTATCAATCCCTCACGTTTCATGTATATAATTGCCGGTTTCTTTTTATTCGAGTCAGAAACAAAGCATCGAGATCTGGATTGTAATCGATACAAAGTTTTCTACAATTGCTCAAATGTTTCCCCATCAAGGTTATAATTGATTCACGAAACTGAGACGAGAAAATTTACCAGTGCCTTGGTTCTAGAGAGGGGGGAGGGGGGACAGAAAATGTGTACCCAGAGCTACAATGACAAATACTGCATAAAAGCATATTTAAATTGTCATCGATCGGGTATAAGGCACGGATAAAGGTATTTTTTTAAGGTTGAAATAAAATCATTATACATACAAGCAATAATGCGCTATGAGCGATGTGGGAAAGTTGCAATGTCTGAAATCAACGATTTGATTGACGTTAAAGAAGAGCTTAATTGACCGCACTGTATTTGATGGAACAATCAGGCTTTTGGAGTGACATACACAGGACACATGGCTCTGTGCATCTTGTTTTGAGCTTATACATAGGACAGAAACCAATACAATGGTTCACATTCTACATTCAGGTTGTTTCATTCATCATCGCTAGTATCGTTGTAATACACACACAAAAGATAAGCTTATTAGTAAGATGATGCAGAATGCTCAGCATGACTTGTATAGACTTTCAGGAAATATCGACGGCATCATGTTGTTGAGAGCTGTTTAGTATCATTAGAATTGAATCGCTTGGCAAAGATAAAAACCTAAAGACCGCTTTGTGTATCGTATATAGCATTTACGCGATGTCTTGTATAAAGAGTAGATTTTGCTCTGCTACTACTTGGTTATATCTTGCTTGTACACCTTATGTTATCAGATTTCGACCTAATTTTCTCACTTGTTGGCGTCGACAACAAGTATAAGTGTCTAGATCTGGCCTAGTGATGTTTTCAGCATATAAAACACTTGCGTTGGTGGTGTATATGCTTATTACTTTTTGTATGTGTGTGTTACAAACTTGTAATGTGATAGCATCATTTTTTTGTTTTTGGTAATGTGTTACGTTATCATCGTAAGGAAAATATAGAAATGATTCTATACATGATCGCATGGTTGAAATGAGGAAGTTCGATTAGACTCGATATTTAAGGTTGACATTGGTTTATCGGAAAGCGTTCCTTGATTTCGTACAACCTCAAAGAAATACCAGCATCGTACTAGACACCTTTATTGCTACAACATTGTATTGATGAAATCAAGTATACTTGTTATATCCTGATGCAAGACCGGATTGAAGCAGGTATTTACTATTCTAGCTACTGTAATTAAATGTTGAATTTGATGTATAAATATTGACATTTTCACGATTGTGCACAAACTAAAGGTATGGGTACTCCAAGATTTGATGGGGGGAGGGAGGGAGGGAGACATCTAACTTTAAACTGAATCGAGTCCCTGTGAAAGAAGAAATTCATTGAGCTTAGTTAATTCATATCGAGATTAGCGATCGATATGCTACTCCATCATCTTCACACATCACGATGTTGAGTATAAGCGTACCCATTTTTATGAGACGGAATGCACCATTTCTGGTCATCATTTGAGCATTTCAAAAAAATCTTGAATATTTTCTGGTTGGAGGTTACTCAAAATTTGTAGAAATAAATGCACAACTTGTTCTTTTGGGTTTAGAATGATAAACATGGTTGTCTCCAAAAGGATTTGATTCAGGAACACAGACGTCATTTCAACTCGACGAAAAACGCCCTCGCATCTCTTGCATCGCCAATCTCTCCGTGTCTTACTATATTAAAGGTTGAAAGCCTAATGTCCCGTTCACTTGTCAAAAAAAAAGAGAGGTCAGGATACACAAAAAATGTTGTTTATATGATTACACGCTTCTCTTTGTAACAAATAGGAAAATTTAGAGAGCCCATCATGTATTTTTTTGCAAATTAAATGGTGCCTTATATTTCCAAGAACTCTTTTGATAGTAGCATCGCTTCCAACAAAATAGCAAGCATTTGACAAACAGTGCTTCTTTTTGTTTTGTAAGCAATCAGGTACAACAAGTGATGTGCTACAATCCGTGAGGCTGTACTCAACACAATATATTCTGAATCAAATGCGACATACGGGCTTAGATTGGGTTGCAAAACGAGAGACATCCATATAGCTCTGCATCTGTGTCACTCCATGTTGTTTTTATTATGATTGCGAAATGGCCAACCCACCAACATGATTTGCATGCTTTTGTGTTTTTTTTTTCGCAATTGCCTAATGGATCAACGACTTGGTAATAGTGTTATTATTTTCAGTCAAACAAGGGCGTTTTTTCTTTATATTGGCTTACATTAGAGCGTGCATCAAGTATATATGAATCATGTCATACAAAACCAGGTACAACCACACACACACACATCAAATGTAACTCAACAGATGCTTTGTGAGCCTAACAATCATAATAAAGGCGAAGCTACTATCTTTATATTTACACACACACACACACACACACACACACACGCAGATCTGCGCAATTCTTACTAGTTGAAATCTATAACAACAACAACAACAACAACAACAACAACAACAACAACAAGTAGTCATTATTTATTTATTTATACTATCCTTGCTCGAAATCGACTACCATGAGTACCATTGCTGCTACTAGCACTGCTGTTGCTGCTGCTGCTGTGGCTACCGCTACGAGGGCTCCAGTGTCTAGTCCACTCGCTGGTACGAATCAAGACATTTCTGGCATCCGACACTCGCTTGGACAGCTCGCGATAGGGGAAACCTTCTTGGCAGCCTCCCGACCAACGATCTAGACTTTCATCAGCAACATCAGCTTCGTCCCAAACAACCTGATTGTCTTGATGCGGTAATGCTGGCTCCAAGTGTGCCATTTGACGACGAATCGATGCAATGAGAACATTGCAAATAGCAACATAAAACTTCCTGCATGTTCTGGATGCTCTGACCAAAGAAGGAGTATCGTCAGCCAAACAATCAAGGACAATCTCCAGGATTTCCGAGGGAACATGGTCAATCAAGCGGCTGGTGGTTGTGTTATTATGCGGGAGAGATGCGGTATCTCTCGTGGGCGGTGTGTCAGAAATAGCAATCGCCTCATCCGCATCATCTGCAGTGGTAGTAGTAGGCAGCGGAGGAGGGGATCGCTTTGTTGGCGATCTGGATAAATGCTGAGCAGTGAGGGGTCTCGCTAGATTGATCCAGTTGGAAGCCATCTTTCCTTGCTGGCATTTGATGGATTTTCGCTTGAGCTGGTTCATGATTTCGTGTGCATCGCGAAGACAGACGATGCCGCTCATCTCTCGTTTGCATCGAGCTTCTATTAATTGCTTCAACAAATATTGATGAAAGTACTGACCGGGACCACGACCGATATAGACGGAATCTACGGCCAAGTTATTGGCTACGCGCAACATGGCTGGCATGAATTCTGTATCAGACAGATGGACTTTTAGCGCTCGCACTAGCTCTACGGCACCGCCTTGTGTTGATATGAACGGGTAGTCCAAAAAAGGTGTTTTCGCTTGTATTTGGCCCACTTGTGCATTTGTACCCGGACAGAGAACGAGGAAGTATGCATCGTGCTTCAAGAGTAGTCTAAAAAACTAGATTGGCGGTGTGAGTCTCTGTCTTCAGGTGGAGCAGCCTATAGTATACGCACTCGTTTTCTGACGGGATCAATGGTGAACTCTTGATGCGTGAACGGATCGCTGTATTCATGGCACTCAGGGTCCAAGCCGTACATGTTTAATATCTTGAGCAATTGCGGGCAGGCGGGGCATGTTGTGTTTTTTAGTGTAATCAGAATCAAATGATAGTCTGTAGCAAGCTGCTCGACGTCTACTCGGTTACCCTATATATGTATATGTGAGCTGATGTTTTTGCATAATAAAAATAGACTTTTGGGTGCTATGTACTCGAACATCCAGCAGCTCCATTTGAGGAAACGCCCTTGGTGTAATTGTCATTGTCTGGAACACGTCGTCGTTGTAAAACGCTGCATCGCCCATCTTGTCGAGACGCTTTGTTGCAGCAAAAGAGAAAGAGAAAATGCGGGCGAGAAACCAGAGAGCGAAAAAGAAATAGCCCTAGTCGCATTTCCATTGGGCACTCGTTGTTTCAACATTTGTGAAGAAATGAGAAAAAAGGGGCATACAGTTTATTGGGATCTTTACATATACATGTGTGTGTGTGATGTGCTTAATAGTTGGATGTCTACAAACTAATTCGTCTTTGGAAGATGGAATCGTGTATAAAAGAACACTGTAGAACATTGAGGAATGTTTCTTTGGGTTGAGCCTCGTCAAATTGCTTGGGTTGAGTAACATGGAGTTCTTTTTTTGGTTGATGTGTTCTTTTCGTTGCAGGCCTTGACAAAGCAAAATGAGTGGCATAAGGATAAAAGATGATGGGAATAGTTTGGGGAATAAGTGCAAGTAGCAATGGACTAGAGTAGATACAGGGAGGAAAGAAGAGGTAATGACAGAACCAAAGAACCAGTATTGGATTGGATTAAAAGAAAAAAAAATGAATCATTTACAAGAAGGGGGGAGAGGAACGAGAAAGCAGATGAGAACTAATAATGATACTAAAGGCATATATGTAAGTATGTATATATGTAACAGAAGGGATTGTAATGAAGGGTGTGTCGATTTCTTGTTTTTGAAGGTGTTTTTTGATGGGATTTTCTGATTTTTTTGTTGATTTTATTCTTGATCTACTATCCGGTTCTGCCCCTGCTAGTTTAACAAATGCTGCACTGTCAGACACAATGGCCGAGCCATCTTGGGCTTTAGCAGGCGGTAGCTTGTAGGCTCCGGGGCTGGAGAAAGACACCTTGTAGGGGAGGAGGCTGGGGATGGCGAGGAGTCGTCAGAGGATGAGAAGGAGGACATGGATGAGGTGGATGAACTGGACGGCGAAGTGGGTCCGTAGCACATGGAGGGAAATGTGTTGTAATTCGCATGGCCCTCGCAGATGGCGGTTGATTTCTGGATTAGTTTCTCGACATACTCTCTTCGCTCTTGGGATGTAAGACGTCGTCTGATATTGGAGGGTCTGTGGACACGCAGATGTCTTCTCAGGTTGCTGATCACAGCGAACCGCCGACCGCATCCAGGTCTATACACACACACACAGTTTAGTTATCAAATATGACAAGGCGAGATGGGTCTTACATGTCGCATCCGTGAGGCTTCTCTCCGGTGTGGGTGTAGATATGGGTCTGTAATGCGCTGGGACGAGTAAAGAACTTGGAGCACAAGTGGCAATCATATCGCTTTCGATTTGCTTTGGATTTGGACAAGGAGGTGATGAAAATGGGCTGCTGATCCTCCTCCTCATCGTCGAATGAAGCGTTGAGTGTTTGATCTTGTTTGAACGACGAAGACATTTTTTTCTGATATGTTTGTGTAAAATTGAAAAGGAAAGAAGAAAGAATGAAGTCAATCAAAAAAATTAGGCTTTATATACACAGCAGATAAAATAGGGGGGGGGGGGCTTAAAGTGATCGATCGGCATATAGTAATCCATTTTTTAAAATGTAACATGTATTTGGAAGATAGAGAAGGTAAAAATAACAAATCAACAAATCATAATAGGCTATACGAATTGCAAATAGTGATTTTATCATGTAAGCTAACAATTCCTAGCCAAAATAACCTTCTCCAAACTTTATCCTTATTTGTATTACATATTCAGCAGTTTCATCTACACACAGAGAACATTGGGGGGCCTCGCTGGCTGGATGGAGGAAATGTCAATGATCCCAATTAGGCATTGCCACTAAGGAATCCCCCTTGGAAGCATCAACTGACATGTCAAACTTGACAGCAATATTTATACAAGACTTGAATGTTCTTGGAAGCCATGACCAAGTTTGTCAGTTATCGCCGAACGAGACGCTTTGGGGTGAAAAAGATGGCAAACCCTGCCCCTTGATTTTTTATTTTTGAAATGTGTGTATCGATTCTAAGCGATTGTCCTACTCAGTGTTTCTCTGTTTTAGCTCTTTGAGCTAATGAGCGTGTATAGGAGTAGTCATAACAACAACAACATTCTTTTTTCTCAAGGATGCTGGTTGCATATTTACAACAAATAGTAATACAAAAAAAAAAAGTGTACTGTGTATATATACCGCTTGTTTCCGTGTGAATTCATGGGAGCTCATCTTTTGTTCTCTTTTGGCCATTTCATCTTGAATGTGTGTAGACGCAATCCTATTTGACTAAATTAATACTAGAATGCACATTTTATCCAAATAGATAAATAAACAATTCAGTAATGTACATTTTAGGGTGCACATGTTGGTTCTCTGTTATCTTGTTTTCATTGGATTATACGCATTTATTTGTTTTTTGCCATGTATATAAATATAGACATGTTGATAGCTTGCAAGTCGAATTCTACAGGCAAAGAGCACATCGCTAGCGGATTAGCCGAGCAGCGTTGTGCTTCTGTGGCATGTTGATTTGCAAAACAATGTGTTTGCGACAAGAGCGCACAATAAAGAGATGCCATATGCAACCACAACAAATAACAATTTGATCGAAATTTTTGCTTTTTTAGTTCTTGAAGTGCCGGAACCAGCGGGGGGAGGAGGGGGGCAAGTGATACAACTGTGTTCCCAATGATTATATGTGATTTGAAAACGGCCTTAAATTTCAAAAAGTCCAGTGATAAAATGTGGATGTTCAACACGTACAGTGTCAACAACTGCTGCTAGTAGATCAGACTTGCTGCTTCCAAGCCAGGGCATAACGTGGCCTGCTTGCTTCCTTTGCTGAGTGGTGTGTGAATAATTAGTGATAGAGTATACTAAGATGCCATCGTGTTTTACGTGTTCAACCTCATTTGATGGCTCGGCTATACACCCGATCAAATCACCCCTTCAAAACTTTTACAACAGATTTCGTACCACAATCAAATTTTATATCTGAGAACATGATGCCAATACCACCGCACACATTGAGACTGATTGCTTAAGGAAGGTTCCGATAACTCGTTTTCCCTCCCAATAGCATCATCCATGTAAATGTATGCTGCCCAAACAAGACAATGATGTCTCTAGAATGCTAATCCCAACATGGCAAGTATCAGCTGATGTAATATCTCCCAAATGTTATGTATTTGACCAAAGTGTGTAGTATGCATCTGAGAAAACCCACAGTAGTGGTATGAGGTAGCACCATGCCATTTTATCGTCCTTGTACCTTGATTGGAATGAAATTGGCTGCAAAACACATGTCGCACACACAGCATCTCCATGTCTTGAGTCCAAATACAAGATGTCATGAGAGCTCTTTTTATTTTTATTTTCTCCATCATATGATGACCAAAATAGAATGCACACACTGAATAAGCCAATGTAGACGTATAAAGGCACGATCATCACTAGCCCCACAAAAAAACACTGCATTTAGGAACTGTTGACCCTCCCGCCAGGGACCGAGATAACAAAGGTTCATTTGTGCCTGTCTTGTTGATATAACCATGGTTACCCAAGTGATGTCATGTTAAAAAGTAAACGTGGGCGAAAAGAGTAATTTTGTTTTATTTGATTGTGTATGCTGTATAGTAGCAACGTTTTATCAGCATCAAGTGTCGATAGAAAAAAAAATCAAGAGCCGCCATGGAGGATCACTTGATCTATTTGCAATCTAACTTTGAATAAAAACAGAACGCTCGAGCCTCCCATGCTTCTCGTTTACAGGTATACTGATGTCTTTTTTTTACACCTCCGCCTGTCCGCTTGCAATGCTAAAATGACCAGAATTGGACCGTGCAACTTGGAAGGTTCATGTAATCCCAATGTTTCACGGGTAGTCCACACACGGAAGCAGCTTGGACGAAAAAGACAAGTTTTTTTAGATGCTATGAATTTGTCATCCGCCTGTAGCGTACAATGTGCTGGCACTCTGTTGCATTGGTTGGCATCGAATTTTACAAGTGAAAAAGATCATCAATCGCACTCTGCTCATCACATATTTATAGAATGAATCTCTGCTCATCGATGCTTCCAAGTGATTTGCATCTACGTCAATGCAACGTCAATCAAAGATGGGGAGAATATCCCCCCTTGTAAATATAAAATTTGAGGGCGTATGAAACAAAAATCGTCGGCATTTGAGATTTTTCTGATCTGCAAGATACAGAAATACTAATTTGGAAATTATCGCAGTAAGCGCACATCATCGCTGTTACAAATTATTCATGTGATCTGCTTGAAGAAGGGGTAGTAAAAACGATGGGCAGCACCATCATAAATTAGACCCGTGTCTTTGATTCTACGGCCTTGAAAACTCTATTTTTTGCCACAGTTATTTTAGGGGGGGCGGTGGACTATGATTTTCAAATGAGAAGAAATTTTTCCATGGTGTATACCCTGGAACATTCATGCACGTCGCATAAACGATCAAGCAATGCATTAAGCTATTCAGATGCCTTTGTCTCACTATAAAAAAAAAACGCCCTTTGGAAGCCCAGTTTTGTTTGCTTTTGTTTCCATACGGTTATCACATCGTTTTTTTTTTCAGTAGGCTAATTCACGGAAATGTACGAATTCGATCAAAAGATACGCAAAACATGGGCGAAAAAAGCCAAAAATCACAGATTATCGTAGAAAAATAAGAGCTTTATTTGATCAAGGTGTGCCTATCTATTATGAAGCCGTCTTGCATATGTTCTGGGTTGTTCTATTCTTTTGTGTCATGTTGTTGATCATCTTGGCTAACTGCTGGCTTGGCGAAAGCAGCAGCAGCAGTAGTAGTATCTTGGCTTTCCTTTTGAGTTTCATCAATTTCTTGTTCCACCCCGAATGCACTAGAATCAGACATGGCCTCTTCGGCTTGTGCCAATTCCAAATGATAATCCGCAATGTCATTTACAATACCAGACAGTTCAGTCAGACTTTCCTCGTGTACATCCACCCTCTTGCTAATAGGCAAAAGTGTGCGATAGTGCTCTTGAGTCACAGTTTGAAGCTTTCCGATGGCAAAATTAGCAATCTTGAAGCTCTCTGACAATGCTGATGTTTGTTTCTTGAGCTTTTCTGCGGAAATGCGCTGTTCTTGTTGCTCTTTTTCTGTCTTGTCGATTGCCGTGGCCAAGTTGCTGGAAAGCTGCTTGATGTCATTTGCATGGTTGTCGAGTGTGTTTTCAGTTTCAACGACTTGCTCAAGAAGATACTTGATGACGCCTTGTTCTTTGAGAGGAGTGATGCTCTTGTAGTTGGCCTCGAGCGCAGTCAGTCTTGTTTGAACATCAGAGAGACTTGCTTGAGCGCCATCTTGGATGCTGGGCAGCTTTTGTTCAATGAATGCTACCTTGGTCTTGAGGAGGTTGGCTCTGCTGTCAATTTCTGATACCTTGGAGGACAATAGTTCAAAGCTCTTGCCTTTGTTGTTGATAGGGCTTGACACTCTGGTAGGCATAGAATCGAGCCTCTGTTCCAACGCCTTCATCTCTTGCTTCATCGTCTCATACTTTTCAGATAGTTGAGCGTAATCAAGCTTGTTTTGATGGCCCTTGTCTTCAGATGTAGCAGCAAGGTCAAATTTGCTTACAAGTTGGTCCACCTATATACAGCAAAATAAAGTTAGATGAACATTCAAACCACTTTACGCCGTATTGCCTACCTTGTTTTCAAGTAATTCAAGCTTCAATTTGGACTCGATGCGCTCTTGGTTCAAAAGGATCACTGTTTGTTTCAGATCTGACATTCTCTCACTGATCAAGTGATTGAAATGCTCATCTCTTTGCGTGTAATGGCGTTCAAACTCTCTTTTGAGGTCTATGAGGATAGAGAGGTGGTTTAGATTAGCTGCTTGATTAGATGATGTAAAATATCCAACAACTTACCATCCTTCAATTGAATCACCTTGGCACCAGAGAGATCAGTCAATCCTATCATATTTGAATAAGCTATATAGTATACCATTTAGGTGTAACATTTGAGCGTAACTTACCCCTGATTTCTTTTCCCAAAGTGCCTAGAGGAAAAGCAATGAAAAGGATGAATTTCATGACAAAAATAACAGGTAGAGATAGGTTTTCTGGAAGGATTTGAGAAAGCATGATGATTGTATAGAAAACGCAGATGAAGTAAATTGTTGAAAGAAACAAAGATGAGATTTAGAAAGCCATTTTTATATTTCCATCGATTCATCTTGTTCCATTGTTAGTCGGCGACAGTGTAAGCCGCCGTTGATCCATGTGTGTGGATCTCTGAATGTCTGTTATTGCCGTAGGGCTCTTTGTATAATAATCAAGAATATAGAGTACCGTGATAGTCAGCGTTCATTGATTCTAATAATCGTTCCAAGTGCCACATGTTGTAATTCATTGTCTTTTTTTTTTCCAAAAAAGAAATATGCAGTGTATCCGAGGTTTTGCTTACATGTAATGGTAAATTTTTAATGCTGGCTCTGGGATCTTTGTATTTATAAACAAATGAATTCTTCTAAACTTATAACTGAGTGAAAGAAAAATGTAGAGATTATCTTATTTCTGTCCATAACATTGAATTTGGATACTAGATATACCGTTCATACGGTACTATTTTGGATCAACAATGTATGCCACCTCGAGTGATTTTTGCTCGACAGATCAACATCAATCTCATCCTCGAGGTAAGCATTGCCAATGAAACCACTGCAGGCCACTTTGTTCAACATAAGCTTTTATTTTAAGGCTATATTGTAGTATAAGGAAAATACATACATGATCCGATTGTACATGAGCCAGAAGAAACTATTTATCGCAAAAGAGCTTGATTTCGATAATTACAATGATTCTATTGCTTTTCCTGTTTTGGAACAACATACGGCCGGTCTCATATTCTGATAGATTGGCATGTTAAAGTGGCAAGCATTTCAGTAGCAGAAAACTAGCCACAAAATGTCATTAAGTCATTAGTATAGTAAATCTGCGCAGAAATTCTCTAAAATTCTCGCCCTTTTCGATGGATTAACAGTTTGATACTACACTCCTGTGCTAGATGAACAACTACAGACCATCAGATCAGAGGTTAATAAACGTACTATTGAGTGAGCAGCCTTCAAATGTAACCATCACTGTAAAATCAAGAATTTGAATCGCTTGTAACTCGCCCATGAAGCGCAATCTCGGCCTCAAAGCAAGTGCAATCGTGTTCTACGACCTGACATTAAGCTATGAAACACTTTACAGCAATTTTTTAGGGAACAAAAAATCATTGCTCTTTGGCCATTTTCATCCTTGTACTAGTAAGGAAAAATCTGATGATTTCAAAGAATGGAAGTTTTCACCTCAAAAATGAGACTTTCTACTATAGTGTTCTTAAGCTCAAAACAACCGTATGAATGCAAGGCATCGTGTAACATTGTCTTTTGGTCAGTTTACTATGCGTTTTGTAAACATTTCCTCGAAAAACGTGTTTTGCGTTTTTTGGGAATTGGTCAACGCAGAGTAAAGTAATCGCTTCAAAAGTGGTACCATGGGATTCCTCGTCTAATTTTACATGCATAAGCTTAAAAAATCCCTGTTGCTTATGTAATAGAGTTTCGTGTAATTGCCCCTGAAAGGGTTTGAGATGTCGAATTTTTTTTTTTTTTTTTTGAGATGTCGAAATCCATGGCTCAGAGGATCAGGGAGAGGCTCAGAATTTCAAACGCAGCCCAGGCTGTTTTTTGTTTTAGCAGCTGCCTGTCCTGTGGTATAAGACACTCTGGACATTGCTATGCTCAATCTCTACCAACATATCATAACCCTTCAGGTCCTAGTCCAGTATGATATCCTTACCCTATTTCAACTAAATTATAGTGCAAATCAACCAAAATATATATTATGTGGACGTGGATTTGAGTTCTATTTACAGCATCATTTGTTCTTGCCTCATGGATTTGGCCCTGTTGAGTATTTAGCCACTCATTTGCTTCTGATTTGAAAGGTGAATACTCTGAAGAGAGTACCGTCAACTCACATGCTCATTCATTCTTAATAAAATTTGAAATTTGAGTATATATGTTTAGAATTTGTTTATTTTATATAGGTTAGTAAATGATATATAAAAAAGAAATAAGAACATTATGATGATGCATCAGGAACAGAAAAATAAGCAAGTTAAGCTTCAACCTTGAAAGGCTTGAGCTTCCAAATCTTTTCAGCATAGGTACGAACAGCTCTGTCAGATGAGAAGAAGCCCATGCCAGCGGTACACATGATGGATTTCTTGTTCCAAGCAGCCTTGTCTCTATAAGTGTCATCAACCTCAGTGTGCTTTTGAAGGTACGACTTGAAATCAGTAGAGATGAGATAGTAATCGCCACCATATGTCAGAGTATTGATAAGAGGACCGAAAATGGAGGGATCACCAAACTCACCGCCTTGGATGGCATCAATGACAACTTGGAGACTAGCATCGATAAAGAGACCATGGTATTTTTGGTTGTGACGGATATCATCAACCGCATCAGCAAGAACACCAAACATAAAGATGTTTTCTTCACCAATTTGCTCACCAATTTCAATGTTGGCACCATCCACTGTACCCAAAATCAAACCACCATTGAGAACAAACTTCATGTTGGAAGTACCAGAGGCCTCAGTACCAGCAGTAGAGATATGTTGAGAGATGTCAGAGGCAGGAATGATGATTTCAGCAAGAGAGACATTGTAGTCTGGGATAAAGACGACCTTGAGCATGTCCTTGATGCTAGAGTCGTTGTTGATCACCTCGGCAGCACTGTTGATCAACTTGATGACAAGCTTAGCAATGTAGTAACCAGGAGCAGCCTTACCACCAAAGATGACCACACGGGGCACTTGTTGCTCGAGGTCTTCAGGAGCCATCTTCTTGAGACTCTTGTAGCGGTAAATGACACTCAAGATGTTCATGTATTGACGCTTGTACTCGTGAATACGCTTGACCTGAATATCAAAGAGAGCATGAGGGTTGACAGTGATGTTCATGTTGGTCTTGATCCAGTCAGCCAAACGCTTCTTGTTTTGGAACTTGACATCAGCCCAGGCTTCTTGGAAAGAAGCATCTTCAGCATACTTCTTCAAACCTTCCAATTGATCCAGATGAGTAGCCCATTCCTCAGAGCCGAGAGTCTTGGTAATCAAATCGCGGAGCCCAGGGTTGGATTGATAGAGCCAGCGACGAGGAGTAATACCATTGGTAATATTGATGAACTTTTCAGGACCATAGTACTTTACAAAGTCGTTGAAGAGATTCTTTCTAATCAGATCAGAGTGGAGAGCAGCAACGCCATTGACAGTATGAGAGCCAACAACAGCCAAGTAAGCCATACGCACCTGTTGGGGAGAGGTTTCCTCAATGATGGAGATTCGCTTCAACAGTTCGCGATCAGGAGAGAAGTCTCTTTCCACCTTTTGCAAGAAGAAGAGATTGATATCGTAGATGATTTGCATATGACGAGGCAAGATCTTCTCCATCATGGGGACAGACCAACATTCGAGAGCTTCAGGCAAGACAGTGTGGTTGGTGAAAGCAAAGGTACGAGTGACAATGTCCCAGGCATCGTCCCATTCCAAACCCTCCACATCGACCAAGATACGTTGCAATTCAGGAACAGCCAAAGTAGGGTGAGTGTCGTTCATTTGGACAGCAACCTTGTCAGGGAAGTCTTTCCAGGGACACTTGGCACGCTTGAAACGATGGATGATGTCTTGAAGAGAGGCACTGACAAAGAAGTACTCTTGCTTGAGACGCAGCTCCTTACCGACCAAGTGGTTATCGTTGGGATAGAGAACAGAGGTCAAGTTTTGCGCATTGGTTTGCTCAGAGACAGATCGATCGTAATCACCAGCATTGAAAGAGTCGAAATCAAAGGTATTGAGAGGCTTTGAAGACCAGAGACGAATGTTACCGCAGCCCTTGGTATCGAAGCCGGGAATAGGGACATCATAGGCCATAGCTTGCACCTTGTCGCCGCCCTCCCAAGACATGCGAGACTCACCCTTCTCATTCATCTTGGTAGCAACGTAACCATGGAAACGAACTTCATAGCGAATATCAGTACGAGGGAACTCCCAAGGGTTATCAAAGTTGAGCCAGTAGTCGGGCATCTCATTTTGGTAGCCATCCTTGATGATTTGCTTGAAAATACCATATTGATAACGAAGACCATAGCCCCAGGTAGGGTAATCCAAAGTAGCAGCAGAGTCCATGTAACAAGCAGCAAGACGACCGAGACCACCGTTACCAAGAGCAGCATCCTTCTCCTCGACCAAGAGATCTTCCAGATTGAAACCAAGATTATCCACACTCTCCTTGTAGTTCTTCTTTACCTTGAGACAGTTCAAAGCATTGTCAAGAGCACGGCCAATCAAGAACTCCATAGACATGTAGTAGCAGCGCTTGGGATTCTCCCTGTGCAACGCTTCTTGAGTGAGATTCCAGTCTTCCAGGAGACGATCGCGAACAGAGTGAGCAGTAGCTTGATACATGGCCAGCTTGTCAATGTTGTACACGCCGCGACAGAGTGTGGTGATGGTATGATGAACAATGTCTTGTTCAATGGCATCCGTGTCGTTCTTCTCGGGAGTCATGTGCTTCTTCCAGGCCTCTTTTGCCTTCTCATCCAACTCTTCACGCTTGGAAGGACGAGATGGCACGCTTGTGGGCGTGACAGGCTCAACATTGTCGTCCTTATCAACATGAATGACAACGTTGGTTAAACGACGGGTCAATTTAGGCATTGACAGACGACGGGGTCTGGATGATGTAGGAGTAGTACTCATAGTGTAGTTTGATGAAAGAAGAGGGACAAAAAAAAGTAAAAAGAAAAAGGGAAAAAGGCTTGCCAGAAAGATGAAACGAGCTTTTTATATCGACTTGTGGTGAGGAGGCGTCTCCAAGTTTTCCCTGTACGTAAATCCAGTTTTTTTTTTCTATTTTTCCTTGAGGAATGTCAGTAGAGCGTCTGGTGTCTCACTCTATCTTCAACATCGTTAAATCTCAGTTACCGTTTGAACGCCTCTTTGTCTTTGCCATGCTATACCCTGCTTTGGCTCCTTCTTTCATCCTTCTTGTTATGCTGTCATTTTTCATAAAACGGAAACCAAGATGCTTCCCACACAGAGAAAGAGAGATGTAGAAGGGAAAAAAAATTATTCACACACGAATAATATAAACAAAAGATTTAGATGGCTTATCAAAATCATGCAAAAAAGCTTGTGTTTGTGCGCTGGTAAATCAAATAATGATGCTATAAATTTCTCTAGGGCCGCACGATTGTGTGTAGCCTTTAGGAGTTGGGGGGAAGGAGAAGGGGCCAATGCTCCGTTTCAAATAAGCTTTCTCGTCGGATGTATCATATTCATTTGAATGGAAAGTAAATGTTCTACCTACTAGGTAGGATGGATGTGCCGTCTATTTCCATTGCTTCTAGAGCATAGAAATTGGGACATTTTGTCAAAGCACTCACAATGCAATCGTCCGTCATGAGCCTACTAATGCACCGATATGTTTGCCAAATGTTGATATACCTTACAGCAGTGCGAAATTCAAAATCCATCATAAAACATCTCACTGCTATTCAAATCCATCTGTGCCCAATTTATAATGCAGCGTAATGAAATTGGCCGTTTTCAAGCTACAACCATCGTCATTGTTCAACAATAGTCAATAAGCTTTCATTTCATATCGACATACGTTATGGCATGATAATGCTGATGAATGCCTAGACACAAACCACACACTACTATCACGCCAACAGTAGTAATATATTTGGTAATCTCAAGTGGGGATTTTCCCGCCCCTAGTAATCTTAGAATCACATCAAAAAGAAAGATCTATGCACACATTCACTTTCTTTAACGAGTAACTGACTTGCCTGATGTAGTAGAGATTAACTGTGCAACCAAAATATACTTAATAGCAGCAAGTATGCATTAGACATGGCATCTTGACCATGTATTCAATGCAAGCAACATTTGGTAAGGATCAGCAAGAAGATGATACCAGCCTTTTTTCTTTGCGGTATTCTTGAGACACACACTATTCAAAGAAGTCATCCGACAGTTTGATCTCTTTTTGGTTTGTTTTTTTCGATCCATCTTGTACAAGTTTTGTTGATTTCCCATTGAGAATATTATACATCAGGTGGAAGAACGACGAGATTTGTTTATACATGATGTAAATCTAGTGTAAAAGAGTGTAGCAAATGGCATATTTGGAAGGAGCTAGAACCTTATATTCTTGTTGTTTCTGCCTGCTGTGTCCTTTTCTTTCATCCTTGAACAGATTTTGGGAGAATAGAAAATGGATATTACAAAAGAAAGAATCAGGGTTCATTGATTTTGATCTGCTCTTTTCTTGCAAAAAGCTCAATGAACGCTTCTTTGATGCGCCAAAGCTAAAGTGTTTTATATTACATGAAAGCATGATTTGAGATGTAGCCATCCACCAGGCATGCGTTATACATTCAATCGCTAGTTGATCTAGATTGTTTAAATGACTTATATCAAGCGCGACTCAGTTTCCCTCTTGGACAAGTTTTTCTTTCTTTTTTTCCATCATTTAGAGGGGGGAGCGGCCAACATCCCGTACCTGTTTCAATCTTAAACAGGCGATCTGTTCCATGTAAAATACGAATTTTCTGATCTGGATATGTGAGCGATTGCGAGTGAGTTGAGCGCGGTGCGGTCACTGTTATTCTGAATCTAATGTGCACATATCGAACGATCATTGGGGACGATACTCAAATGAAATATCTCTTTCAGGTCTCTGCATACTATCACAAGAGAAGAAACCTTCAAACTTTGTCTGTGGCTGTGAGTCTGACCCTTTCACGATGATTTGGTGTTGTTTCAAGCGAAACCATCATCTTGCATTGGTTTGATGGCACCATCACAGGTAAGCAGTTGATATATCAAGGCTGCTGGTTTCTCCACAAGTCAACATTGCATATCAATATTGTAATCAACAGGCTAGTATGCATATAATGATGTTTGTCGTAAAGATGATGGTTTATTTGAATTTTCTATTTACACTTTTTGATATTAAGGAATACTACTACTATTACTGCTATTATTGATGATTGTAGACTTTTCTATTACTATGGCTATTACTGCTGCTGCCCATCATTTTCCGTTTGAACTCTTCCACGCGATCGTCTGCATCCTGCTGAACACGTCTCGCCCACTCATCGTCCAAACGAGATGGATCACTGATCATGCGTTCCACGATATCGTCAAACCGACTTCGATATTTCATTTTGAGCATGTCAAAATTTCTCTGGTACTCCTCCAACATGCGTGCCTTTTGGTCCTCAAACTGATCTATGCAAATGGCTATCTGGTGGTCATAGTGATCTTGTTCGACCTTCTTTTGAAACAGGTCCATGGCGTGCGGGTATCGAGCGAGTAGCAGGGAAACTGTGCTTTCATTGTCTCCTTTTATCAATTGATCGTCCTTTTCTTTGAGTGCTCTTTCTAATCGTCTTATGCGGATTGTTTGTGCGTCCATTTGACTTTTAATTGTATCAATGAAATCATCTTTGGATTCAATTGAAGTGGATGAACTATCCACCACGTCCATGAATGCCGATTTCAGTTTACTAAATGTTAGATCATCGTCTTCTCCTTCTTCAGCACCACTGCCTGGCCCCTCCTCGACCTTTTCTTGTTTTATTTGTCTTGCGAGCGGCTGTTTGCGTGCTGTTGGTGGTGTCGAATGCTTTGATTTGCTGCTTTTGTTGCTTGTGCTTGTGGTCTCACTTTTGCTGGGTCGTGTAGTGTAGGTCAGCTTTTTCAAAGACGCTTGATACTGAAGCGCTCTACTACGGCTGCTTGTAATAATGTTATCTTCGCTGAGTTGGCTCTTGCTAATCATTGCATAGGAATCTGCGGTGGAATGAGAGATGCTGCTGCTTTGACTGGATGTAGGTAATGGCTTTTTTCTAATATTCTTTCTTGATTCATACATTTACAGCAGTATAATACAAAGAAAATGAAAAGGTAATAGTGAAAGAAAAACAAGGAATGATGAAAAAAAATGAAAAAAATATATACGGATATGATTTTGTGTTCCTTGCACGTGGTATGTCTTTATTGTTTGAAGTTTTGTTCAAATGTACTACAATCTTAAGATGAAATACCTCTTCTTCTCTCGCGAGGACATGCGGTTTTCAGGGCTTTAATTTTTATCTCTGCTCGTTTTCAGGATAATGTTGTCTGATTGATCTGATAAGATGTGCGAATCCTTGGACAGGATGGACCCCCAAATGTGTTGAATGTCGTCCTGAGGCAGCGTTTTTCCAAACACAATGTCATGAGGTATCTTGCCTGTCTCGGGATGTGTGGTGGTATTTAGATGACAACAGAAATCAAACAAACAGTCTGGCCAAACAGTCTGGTTTGCATCATGTTTGCCCTGAACCCACTGTGACAATTGCAATGCAAATGCTGAATCTTGTTTGGTGCAGTAGTAGTAGTCTGTGTCGATTTGAGAGTGGATCAGTCGTAGAGTAGACCAATGATGTGTCAGAGCGTTCTGTATACAGACAAGTTATTCAGTGGATCTGTTTTGTCCAATGATTGTGCTACTTTACTATCATATCCTGTGTGAATTGGCTAGTGTAGCTCAATATCGATGGCATGCCAAACTGACAAAATAGTCTATGCAATGCGGGTATCACTGACTGTGCCTGTGCCGTCTCCACAGCGTAGGCCCACTGAAAGTTGGAGTACACATCCTTCAAATGCAGAATAAACGGCTTTTCTGATCCAAGCTGATTGTACTCGATCAAGGTCATCTAATGTTTACAGAGGCACGTTTGTTTCGTTGAAATTAGAACGTTATACATTGCTACTACTACCTTGAGCATGGTCATAAATCTCGTCGTTGCAATGGGCTTTTCGACTCTGGTATCCGTGCTTTCCTTGGTCTTTCGTTTGATGGCGCATTGGGTGCATTTTTTGACAAGCATGTCGCATAATTCTTTGGGCACATAGGATCGAGATTTCTTGACCTGCATGGTGTGTGTGTTTCATCAGCATGAATAGCATAATACATTAGTGTAATATGCTTACCCACTCGTAGGTAGGATCTCTTCCTCTGTGATTTGAATTGATGTGCGCTTCTGTAATCACATCAAATAGCTCTTCTCGCGGACACACGGGCTTTCCAATCACATCATGGTCCTCTCTAGCACACAGCACCCAGGCATCATCACCACGCTGTCCTTTGCGAGCGAGAAACCTCTTCCTGGCCCAGAACCTAAAACTAGGTGTTCTAACCTGGCTGTTTTTTTCCTATATATGGGATGATTAAAAAGGAATCAGTTTTTTTTTTTTTTTTTTTTTTTTTTTTCCACAATTCGCATGCTGCTATATGTAAAAATTACCTTGAGTACAAGCAATGCGTCTTGGACAGTATCTTTGGTAATCAAGGCCTTTGCCTGGAATTTGGGTGTTTTTCTCTGTATGAAAACCTCGACCATCTCTTCAAATTCCTCTCTGGTGATCCAGTCAACGACTCTATTGTTATTCGGCAGTGCCATCATTTTATGTATGCTATGTTGGGGATAAGAAAGAAGAAAGGAAAGAAACTGATGACAAGAGGGAAAGAGAAACGGGCAAATTTCAAGTGAAACGGTCTTGATCAGTCTTCAAAATGCAACTATTTCTCTATTCGGTATAGATCTACAGTAGATAGTTCCATTTGGATCCGAGTAGACAAGAAGCAAGGAGGGCAGCAGCAGCAGCAGCAGTGAGGATACAAGATGAAAGTTGGATTGATCTAATGATCACTGTGCCCTGAGATTGGTAGGCACTACTCACATTGTGCTGTACAGTCCAAATCAAGATTGAAGATATCCGGCTCCTGCAACAACATGCTCAGCAGCTGTCAGATCAAGGCGTATCATAGAAAGAACCACAGACCAGTTTCTACAATGTATTTAAATGAATTTTTTATTATAATAACGGGAAAAAACTAGAATTTTGTGTATAGAGAAAGGTGATGAGGAGGAAAAGAATCTATTTAGCTTGCAACATGCTGATCAAAGAAGCCTGGGATCTCATGATTTCCAAAGCTTGCTTGACTTCTAAATGACGACGAGCAGCGTCTAACCAATCCATAGATAAACGCTTGGGCCAGCCAGTCAACTGGTTGATTTCTCTAGCAGCACTCTCCAAATCCTTCTCTGTGTTGAGGTAGTATTCAGCACGAGCCAATCTTGATTCCACGTCGTCACCAGCCACAAGGCCCTTCTTGGTAAACATAAAGCTGCTCAACACAATGGAGATGAGATGAGAGACCATGGAGGCATCTTGATCAGGTATCAGTGAAGCACGACGCACTTCACGAGCGACAGTTTCAAAGCGCTCAGACAAGGAAGCAATGGAAGTAATGCCATGTTGAGCTACGTGTTCTTGGATGCTGGATGTCACCAATTGGATCAATTCATCGCTTTGACGTTCGCCCACCTTGGCAAAAGGCGTCTTTGCACTGAGACGCTTCAATGTCTCCAATTCCAAGGCAAATTGAGTCTTTTCGCCCTTGAGAGCTGCACGCTTTAAAGCATCGATGGCAGCGACCAATTGATGTGCTTTGCGAACATCGTCCAAGAGCTCGACATCTGCAGAAGCCAACTTTTCGAATTCGGCTTGTTTGCTGGCAACAGCCTCAATGTTGGACAAGCGACCACCACGTTCTCCCTCTACTTGACGCTGGACTTGAGCCACGTACTCCTTTTGGATCTCAATGGCCTTTTCCTTGAGCTCCTCTTGCAACTGCTTCAAGTGGTGCTGACGTTGAGAAGTCAGTTCCTTGGTGTGAATAGCTTGCAATTGTCTCTCCAATTCAGCCTTGTCGGATGCAATGTCAGCTTCAATGTGCTTGACTTGGCTCTCTACACGAGCAGCAGCCTTGGCTTCAGCGTCCTTGATCTTTTGGTCTACTTGTTGATGGTGTGCTTCAATGTGTTGTTTGGCAGTTTCCAATTCCTTCTCCAATTGCTTGATTTCGTCGTGTGCCTTTTGCTCCTCTCCCTTGATCAATGTGAAGGCCTTATCAAGGCTCTCTAAATCACGGGTAGCGAAATCGACAAGGCGCTTGGCATGGCCCGACATGCCAGCCTCGTTCAACATGGTGACCAATCCTTGCACTGTGGATCCTAATTCATTGACAATCTCTTCGTTGGCCTTTGCAAATGTAGGCAGAGGCTGAGGTTCAGTGCTGTGGATGACATTGGCAAACAAGGAGTCCTTCTTGGTGGCCTTCTTGATGCGGAAGCGTTTGTCGTTGGATGGTGTGGGTCCAGTGCCAGGAGCAATGGGTGCTTCCTTGTCGCCTCTGATTTGTGCAATGGCGTCAGAAATGTATTCGTACCAATCTTGAGCAGATTCTTTGGTGCTGGCTGCATAGCTCTTGATGCTCTCGGTTGTGGATGAAGTCTGTTGCTGCAGTTGTTTGGCTTGGTTGTAGAATTCTTGGATGCGGTCATCAGCAGCCCAATCCTCCAACGCGTCCAAGAGTTGTTCACCTCCTGGGACATATGTGGTGTAGGTGTCGTGGAAGGCTTCGTTCTTGAGTGCTAAATAAGTGGCACCAGAGTAGGCTGTGCCGGTTAAAAGAGTGGCCCATAAGAGCTTCTTTCCAATTGATCCAGATTTCTTTGCCTCGACTGTGGTGGTACTGGTGTAAAGTCGCTTGGGCTGGTGATGGATGTGCGCATTATTAGTAGACTATTCAACACATGATGGTATCCATGACATCTTACGGTATAGAGACGACTTGACTTTGCAGCTGTCAAACGAGCTGTATTTCGAACAACAGAAGCTCCTCTCAACATGATGTTTAAATAAATATAGGGGGGGTTGTATATATACAGAAAAAAAAAAGAGGATGCTTTTTGCTTTCTAGACGTAGTTTTTGCTCATATTATTTGCCATCTTTCACCAGGGCAGCCAAGAACTCAGCTTGTATATTTTTGTGTGTGGGGAGAGGAATCCTTTGGGTCTACGTCACTTTGTTGCAATAAGCCTTCTACTCATGGTCATCTTGATCTACTGTCATTTAGAGAATGCTGTCGTTAAGACATCGATCCATAGTGCCATGGGTTTAGATTGGAATTGTGTCGTACTATATGATACTTGCCAGCAAGTAGTTTGATGGCATCTCTGGCAACTTACCATCAATGGAAAGCAAAATGTCCACATCTCATCATCTTTATTAGCCAAGAGAACTTGATTCAATGACATGATTTGGCTATGCAGCCTTCAGGAACTCATATATGCAATCACTCAGACAACTCTCACTCCAACCATCAAAAGATCTACTAGCAAAAAGCTATACAGTAAGTGTATAGCATGTAACATGGCAACCCACTTCACCGGGATTTCAATCAACCTCAAAACCACGCCATGTCTATCAAAGCATTGTGGTTCTTTTTCTCCTGTCATACACATTCACGTCTCATCATGCTCGTTCTCGCAAAAAGCAGATTCATTACCACAACACAGCAGGCTGGCCGTCGCTTCTTCTCCAACAAGCAAGGCTTTGACAGTCTTGTTTTGGGAGCTTACACATCAGAAAAGCCAGCATTAACCACACAACAAGTATCCAGCAAAACCAGAGACTTGCTTCAAAGTCAATTGGCTCTTGGCAAATTCAAAAAGGCAGGCGATGTTCGCTTGTTTTACAATGTCGGTGGTGTCAAGCAAGTTGCTGTTGTGTCCTTGGGAGACAAGTGCAGCCAGAGTCCACATGAGGAGCAGGAAAGCGTTCGCATGGCGGTAAGTGTTGCAAGCGTGTGTGCCATCGTTTACTGATCCATCGTCTGTAGACAGCCATTGGTATTCAAGCGCTCCAAAAGCAAGGCGCCGTCTACACAGGTGTAGATGTCTCGGTCGACATTCAAGGAGCTGCTGAAGGTGCTGTACTGGCACAATTCTCGTTTGACAAACTCAAGCAAAAGAGCAAGGAGGATTCAGCAGAGAGACAAGTGGAGCCCTACCACTCGGACGACAGTGTGCACAAGGCCTGGGAGATTGGAAGACTCTACGGCGCTTCACAGAACGTAGCTCGTATGCTGATGACCTCGCCTGCTAATTTAATGACACCCAAACTGTTTGCAGAGGAAGTCGCTTACTTGTTGGCTGGTTTAGAGAACGTGGATGTCTTGGTGCATGATGAGGAGTGGGCTGCTCGTAAAAAGATGAATGCATTCTTGTCAGTAGCCAAGGGCAGGTAAGTGTGTATATTTACTAGCAAAAAAAGTGTAGCAGCAAGGCTTACTATTATCAGTGCGGAACCATTGCGATTCCTCGAAATTCACTACAAGGGAGCAAAAAACAAGGAGGACAAGCCTTACGGTCTCGTTGGAAAGGGAATTACATTTGATTCGGGAGGCATTTCGCTCAAGCCCTCAGCCAATATGGCCTTGATGAAGGGAGACATGGGCGGCGCCGCTGCTGTCGCTGGTGCTTTGTACGGTATCTGTAAGATGCAATTGCCTGTCAATATTGTAGCCATGATTCCATTGTGCGAAAATATGCCATCAGGCAACGCAACAAAGCCTGGCGATGTCGTCAAGGCAATGAATGGTAAATCCATCGAGGTGTTGAACACAGATGCAGAGGGAAGATTGATTCTGGTAATGGCAGACAAGATTTGCGGCGGTAGCATGTCAAAAGAGATCATACTAAGCATCCGTTATATATACATAGGCCGATGCTCTTTCCTACATCTCCACTATGCAGCCCAAACATATCATTGATTTAGCTACACTCACCGGCGCCATGGACGTCGCTTTGGGCCAAGTGTTTGCTGGTGTGTTTACCAATTCAGACACCTTATGGCATCAATTAGAGCGAGCCGGTGAATCCGTGTCAGACCCCTTTTGGCGTATGCCGATTCACCCAGATTATATTCGAGAAATGAAGCAATCGCTGGTAGCAGATCTAGGCAATGTTGGATTCCGCCGTTCCGGAGGCTCATGTGCTGCAGCTGGATTTTTGCAGGAGTTTGTTGATAAGGACATCCCCTGGGCTCATATTGATATTGCGGGCGTCATGGATTGCTCGTCAACCAAAGGCTATCACATCAAGGGAATGACAGGTGAGTGTGGGATGATGTGTATTTGCTGATGGCCAATTCTAATCGTTGGGTACTATAGGCCGTCCTACGAGAGCATTGATTGAGCTTTTACGACACACAATCCATCAATAGTAGTAGTATGGTACAAATAAAAATATCGATCCAGACTGATATTTAACTTTTGACACGATTTGGCAGAGCATCATTCTCTTATTTATAATCAATGATCGGTTGTATTTATACGCAAACTAACTAGATTTTCTCTTGGCCACTTGTAAATACAGGTAATGAGCGTCTGGTATAGCATTCATTCCTTGTTCTTTTGAGCTTAGTATCCACCACCTCATCATTGTCACATTGGATGCTGTGTAGTATTTACTAAATTAATTGTGAATTTATGTAAATGTATGCAATGTCTTTTTTAATAATTTGAAATGAACAAAGCCTAACCTATACTACTAGACCCAAAAAAGAGAACCTGAACCAATCGCGCGAAACGAGTACCTGAAGAATGTGCGAATTAAGGATGATTTTTTTTAAGGGGAAAGAGAGTAGAGCGAGTCTGGTGGCGAAGGTTGGAATAAATAAAGAGCAGCAGCATTTTAATGGTAAATGATGATGATGAGATGTGTGTTTAATCTAAATATATCGTCAGAATACATGACAATTTCATTTAGAACCCTGTTATTACTACTACTACTGCTGCTGCTGCTAATCTTGAGCATATATACTACTCGTCTTGAACATGTATAAATACCCTCTTGGTTTTTTTGCAAAGATTTCCTCTTTTCGATCTCTAATTTGTCATTTTTATATACACTACCACCATTATGTCTGATTTAGCGATAAGCCCTTTTACTATATTGACATGCACACTTGCCATGGTAGGTTTGCACCTCACTAGATATTGCGAAAGTATACTCACATTTGCTTTAATAGGCTGGTTGGGTGGTTACATTTGTTGGCCTGTGCACATCACACACATTTACACATTCAATCTCTTGGTGGATCATTATATTCGAGTTTTTTGTGATTTCATTCTCGTGCTCTGTATTTTGGACAAATTCAATAAGGATATACTATCCTGTGGTATGATGGGGAGAATCTACTCATGCTGTGGCGAGTGTATTCACTAAACTTGTGATGATAGGTGCTTTGTTTGATTGCTATCAGTATTCCGTACACAACCGACCAAGTGCTCTTGTATATCTCGGCAGGTAGAGCATCTTTATCTGCTGCTGCCTCGGGCTATATCATAATGATGATTACGCAGGTACGCTATTCTGAGGTAAACTGTATTAACCATCATCCTCTCTAACAAAGACATGATGCTAGTTTTCTTGGATATTTCTACTGGGCATTCAGCATGAAGTATCTGTGCTTCGTTCATTTAGTGATCTGAATCACCATCATCGTGTCTATACAAACAGCATCCATCACTATCAAAAGGAACAACCCTCCAATAACAATATCGTGTTTGGCAACAATACCATGCTGGACCTGCAAAATCCAAGCTACCCTACACCCATCCCCACACAAACCTCCTATCCTACTACGACATCCCCTAAAAACCAGTTGGTCTCGGTTCCAATCTACATGAATTCGCCACCTAGTCCACACCAAGATCCATCGAATACAGTCTTCTTATCGCCACATTCCGACTATTTGATTCCTGTTACAGCTATTCATAATTGTAAGTTGTTTGATTCATCAAGGGGGCTATTCATCTCGTGCTGATGTCTATCCTATATAGATCGAGCAAACAAAGAAGATCCCAACGAATTGTCATTTACCAAAGGTGAACTGTTGCATGTCCACGAAAAAAAGGGAAGTTGGTGGCAAGCAAAAAAGTCGGATGGCAGCATTGGCATGATTCCTAGCAATTATGTGAATTAGGCAATAGCTTGATTTTGTCAGCGCACCGTCTTTTTCAATCACCTTGTATCAATAATATCAAACACACCTATATATATATACTTGTAATCTCGTTCTTCATATAACTTATTAAATAAATTATTGAATGCTTTAATTTCTTCTTGAACCCGGTACATATGTTTGCCAAATCTGAAATAACAAGATGTGTTTCCCCGATTAAGTCATTTCTTCGCTGCACACATTCAAGCCTACCACAGCTCCGTAGGTACAGTCCTGACATTTGTTCTTCTTTTAAAAACAGTTGAAATATATACATGAAAAATTGACTTGCCTAAATATAAAACTTACAGTATACCTGTCAGAAACGATGCCATTCGATGCGCATGTAATATCCAAGACTGTCAGATAATGTTGGATTGAATTTGAAGCTATCGAATGGTTTCTGTTTTATCCCAATCCGATGATTTTTGAGCAAGATATCGCCCAAAAAAATGGGATCATGCAAAACTACTTACCTGTGACAGCAAGGCAAAAATCTGGGTGATACTCTTAAAAAGTGACAACATTTTTGATTTCTTATGCTAGAGTCATACTAGAGCTTCAAGCCTGAGCTCATTCGAAAGGTAATTCTTTGCTCTACACTATGAATACGGTACAATGGAAGGTGAAGTTTACATCCAGGAACAGCCGCCGCCAAAATTTATTAAATCTCCGGCATGTGCTTTTTTTTTCTGAAACTCGCAACTTTTTGTTCTAGAATGCGTTTCGAAGATCTATTTTGCCTTGTTCCACTATATAAAATGCGACGATCGTCCCATCTTTCCTAATACATTATAAGAGTATTTTTCAATGCGGATTCAGCGGTGCTATTCATAGAGACTGTTCTGAATAATGTTACAGAGAAAATATCGAAAATGTGAAATGTGGTTTTTGGCAAAAATGTTGAGATTTTACATATAAAGGTCTCACAATTTTGTTTGGGAGGTTCCTTTGAGCCAAGAGGAACATTTTGATCTGATATGTACCATAGCAAAAGTCTTCATTTTTACGTTGAAAAACGCGATCGTTTGATTTTTGACAAAAACCATGAGGGGTACCTCATGAAAAATGAGAGGATTTTGACCATCTCAAAAAAGTTGAGCAAAGGTGTCAGGCAGTTACTGCCGTATGAGGGCAATTGTTTGGTGTTACTCTGAGGGCCTAACACGGCTTTTAGCCCGAGAAATCACTGCTCAAATGCCCGCGATTTTAGCTGTATTTTGCATATTCATGGAATTATGAGAGGTATAGCTAGTGTGCTATTTGCCTGTATATGGATTGCTCCTCAGATATGGACATGGAATGTTTTAACAAAGTCAGATCCACAGTTGCTGGTAGGCTACAAAAGGATGATCCGTGATATTGCCAAGTTTGAAGAGAAATTCTTGAAAGATAGCTGTTTCAAGAGGTCAGACACGATCTTTTTCCATCAACAAAATGCCAAAATGTCGAAACAAACGTGCTAGGTGTAGACGACTCAGACTATCATTGCCATGCGTGTATGCCTTGAAAAAAGCATCGCGCTCATCTTTGAGATGTACATTAGATGATGCTAATGCCACCGAGATCTCCTCGAATACGCTCTACCTTACCTTCTGATCCTCATGATCTGAACAATTATTAGCGTGTTTGCGACTCGAACAAGAATACGCGTTGGAAATACTGATCCCATTGCAGATATGTGCATTTCATGGTGTTGGATTATCACACCATCAAAGACATCAATGCAGTGATTGGCGTCAATAACCCTGAACGATTCTGTGCACAATGCAAGCACTTTTTTTGGTCGCAAACCACATTTCAAAGGCCATCCATATCGATGTTGGAGCTGATACCTCGCAAAATTAACAGCATGTAGTAATATAGCATCTATACCCCACACTTTATACCAATTGAATGATGCAAATGCCTCTTTTTAGTAATCATAGCCATTGAATGTTGGCCTATAGTATCTTCTTTAATACATGTTTAAGAGTTTTCTTCATGTCAATGTTGATGCCAGTGTGGGAATTAGTTTTCCAGGCGAGTTGTACGAAATCTGATCTTGTCCAATGAAACAGCTAATGTAGTTTTTTGAACAGAGTGGGTATAATCGCAACGCTTTTATATAAAAAGGGGGATCCAAGAAACAAATTTACTTCTTGAAACATTGCTCCTTTCTCTTATTACTATTCCAATCTTGTTGTTTATAAATTATATATCATCCAGACAGTTTGAAGCGATGAAACTGCTGCAACCATGATCATCACATTTTGAAACAAAGCAATACTAAATGAAACGATAAACAGCGATGCATTTTGGCTCTTTGAAGCCAAATCAGAACACAACTTTGAAGCGATCAGATATTTACGGTGTACTAAGAAAACAACTGAAAATGACGAACGTACCCAGCATCAGCTCTTTTTATATATAGCGAGCCCACGACTCTATCTGTTGTTATACAGCGTTTTCAAATGTCCGCGATTTGGATTTTACACTGCTATTCGTTTATCCATGAGGTTGCAATTTACCCAATTGGATGAATATCCTGTTTTCTCACATTGAGGATGGAAAGCTTCCAACTTGAGAAAGAAACTTCCATGTTATACTAATGCCCCTCACATCATTTATTCATATGCGGATAATATATTTTCAAGCAATGTAAATTGCATGCTTTATCAGATCTTGTGCATGGTGCTAGTGCCGTTTGCTTAGTGTAGTAATCTATTTATCCGTCAAATGGATGATATCACTACTGTAGATTTGAAAGAGAGAAAGAGCAGACGAAAAATGTGATGCCGTAGAGAAGCAAAAGATCTTCCAAACATCAAGTGACATTGCATGGATTTTTCTGTTTGCAAGCACAATGCAAATCAACATCAAATGCTGCAAGGGGCTGTTTGATACACAAAGATGCCGGCAATCCTGATTACCAAGACGATAAATTGAAATAAAAAATGTGGGGGAAACACGCATCATGGATACAGCAGAACGGGATTACAAACGATCATTAGAGTACTTTTTCTCACAAATAATCAACAGCATCGTTTTCGTCCCTGAGAGCAATGTCATACAGCATTTACAAATAAAGGACATTTTCATGAATCTTATCTTATCTCTTGTGAGACAAGCTGTTCCAGTTCTTCCACCTTTTGCTAAATAGAAAATGCTCATCTCAAAGTGCTGCTGCATGAATGAGGACGAGCTATCCGGCAGTATGAAGAAAAAGGAGGGAGAGAGGGCCAAAAAGAGAGAGAGAAAAGAAGAATGATGCTTTGTCATTTTATAACGAAATGCATGCTGTATTCATATTGTATTATATCAGAGACGATAATTGAAATTTATAAGCATCATTTACAAATCAAGACAAGGTTGTGTCCTACAAAACGAACCTTATTGTGATTTGAATGGCCGAGAGTGGGGGAATTGGGAGTGCGGGGGGCTGGCTGGAGACAGCAGGATAAGAGATTAGGAGCTCGTTTTAGGTTTACCACGTTGGATGCTCCCTGTGTATCCAATTGTTTAGCTTTGTGACATCATGTTTGATGCTTCTAAAGAAGACCTCTCTCGCTCGCGCGCCTTCAGCGGGCTATGCCTGTGACAAGGGTTACCTTCCCTATTGAGATGGAATCTTTCGCAAGAGGTAACACTGGTAAAGAAATCGGGGTGACCCCTGCAGGATTATCTATTTCCCCATCATTTACCAATCCCTTCTCCAATTGAAAGACCAATTTAGCCCGGATTGATAATGATCCTTATATAAGCAATTTGGTATAAAAGCCGCCTTTGCGCGTTAAATTATTTCAATTTCTTCTTCTTTTCCATTTTTTATATCATCTTTTTTGTTATATCTAAAATGTCTGCTCTTCGTGCATTCACCTCTGCAACCAAGGTGAGATTTCAGCACATGTGTGCACGCTGCATTGGTATGCTAAATCAATTATCATAGGCTGCTACTCAACAATCTGCTTTCCGTTTCGCACCTGCTATGGCTGTCGGTGCCACTCGCGCCTACTCTTCCAAGACCAAGGTAACGTCGTAGAGAATGTCGCTTGAAAAAATTTCCTAAAACTAAAGCCAATGTTGCATGACCACAGTCTTTGAAGGAGCGTCTCTCTGAGCTCATTCCTGAGGAGCAAGCCAAGGTCAAGGCTTTCAAGAAAGAGTATGGCTCCAAGGTTCTTGGTGAGGTTACTCTTGACCAAGCCTATGGTGGTATGCGTGGTATCAAGGGTCTTGTTTGGGAAGGTTCCGTTCTCGATGCTGAGGAGGGTATCCGTTTCCGTGGTTTGACCATTCCTGATTGTCAAAAGGCCCTTCCTGGTGCCGAGGAGGGTGGTGAGCCTCTTCCTGAGTCTCTCTTCTGGTTGCTCGTTACCGGTGAGGTCCCTACCCAAGAGCAAGTCAAGTCTCTCTCTGCTGAATGGGCTGCTCGTTCTGACATTCCCGAGTTCGTTGAGGAACTCATTGACCGTTGTCCCAAGACTCTCCACCCCATGTCTCAATTCTCTCTTGCTGTCAACGCCCTCCAACACGATTCTCAATTCGCCAAGGCCTACACTGAGGGTATTCACAAGTCTCAATACTGGGACCCTACCTTCGAGGATACCATGGACTTGATTGCCAAGCTCCCCAAGGTTGCCGCCCGTATCTACCGTAACATCTACAAGGATGGTAAGCTCGCTGAGATCGACGCCGACAAGGATTACTCTTACAACTTCTCCAAGCTCTTGGGCTTCGAGAGCAACAAGGACTTTGTCGAGTTGATGCGTCTCTACCTCACCATCCACTCTGACCACGAAGGTGGTAACGTCTCTGCTCACACGTAAGTGCATTATATCATGATGGGGTTGTATTAGTTTATCTGATTTTGTTTCCAATCTAGCACCCATTTGGTCGGCTCTGCCCTCTCTGATCCTTATCTCTCCTTCGCCGCCGGTTTGAACGGTTTGGCTGGTCCTCTCCACGGTTTGGCTAACCAAGAAGTCCTCCGTTGGACCTTGAAGTTGAAGGACACCATTGGTATTGATGCATCTGAAGAAGATATCAAGAAGTACCTCTGGGACACCCTCAACGGTGGCCAAGTCGTTCCTGGCTATGGTCATGCTGTCTTGCGTAAGACTGATCCCCGTTACACTGCTCAACGTGAGTTCGCCTTGAAGCACTTGCCCGATGATCCTCTCTTCGGTTTGGTCTCCAAGTTGTACCACATTATTGTAAGTATATTTTTCTTTTTTCTACATCACAATGTGTTTGGGGTTCTCTTGGTCATCATTGGAATGGAATACACAAATACATGGAGTTTCAAAAGCGTATCTTCTATCAGTTTTACTAACCCATTATTATTTACTTTTTATAGCCTGGAGTTCTTACTGAACACGGTAAGACCAAGAACCCCTGGCCCAATGTCGATGCCCACTCTGGTGTCCTCCTCCAATACTACGGTCTCACTGAACAAGATTACTACACTGTTCTCTTTGGTGTTTCTCGTGCCCTCGGTGTTACATCTCAGTTGATCTGGGATCGTGCTCTCGGTGCTGTAAGTATAGAATATGAAAATCCTATAGATTGAACACATTGCTAATCCTTTTTTTTAAACACTCACAGCCCTTAGAAAGACCCAAGAGTTTCAGCAGCGAAGCCCTCATGAAGATGTTTGGTGCCAAGAAGTAAAAGACCAACAAAACTGTATATACACTTTAATTTCATACAAAAGAATAAAAGATTATAATCAATCATTATCAACAACATGTCCATGGTGCATTTAAACTCAGTAAACGATGCTTTTGGTGCGATTGCGGATTATCGCCTTGTTCAGGCTGCAAGATTCGCATGGATTGCTGTAGAGCATGCCTTGAAGATCCATGTTTTCAAGTAGCATCGCCATAGAGCCGTTCCCTAAAGAGATATCATGCATTCAAGAAAAGCATATTTTGACGGCCGACATTCTGCTGGATTCTGCAGGATTGCTTCAAATCATGACAGCATTGGCATTTTTTTATGTGATGTAATTCGAAAACTAGTATGTATAGTAGAGTATATGGTAATTCTGTGTCTGCAATGTATATATGATGAAACATTGAGAAATTGGAACGACTTTTTTTTTTTTTTCTCTATCGGATTCATCTCAAATCCATCAGTCAAAAATCGTTCCACTATACCGTACTTGCTTGTCATGAGATGCTCGGCTTCAGACAGAGAATACTTCTTCGTATTCTACAAATAATTTCATGTTTCATCTTTTGCAACATCCAGAAGAAAATTCAGGTACTATCTCTATCTGTGACAGATTCAAGACGATCAAGATTCGATTTCCTTGTATGTAAATCGATAACAACAACAGATTATCGCTGATTATCTACTGATCAATCCAAGTATCCAAGCCCAACAATTGTCTCTAAAAGAATATTTTGTGATCATCCGTTAGCCTCTTATCTTCAACATACGTAAACATCTTAAAAGTTGTATAGACATAAATATATAAAGTTAATGGTTATGGTGTAACGAAGCGTCAACCATAATTGTTGGGGATATCTTCAAAGTAGGGATTTGACAAGCCTGCTGATGAGGAAACAATCTATTGGAGACACAATCTACAAGATGATTGCTTTTCCACTTTTCAAGTAAAGGAGTTTGCAAGTAGTATTTCTAAACGATTTTAGATCTTTGACAGGTTGCGACTGATCTACCTATATCATTTGAGTATTACTCGGGCCAGTGTAATTTAACAACAATCTCGCTTTACTGTAACTTGCTTTGCGATTTGGTTTTTTAAGTGTCAATGCCATCAAGCTGTTGACTAAATACAAGTGCTCTTGGGCGCCCAAATATAAGAAATCGACGCTCTTGTACTTGATGTAAATTACACCGTCGGCAGCAGTGTAGCCCCGCTTGATCCATCCGTCTCTAGCAATGAAGCCGGGCACGAAGCACATCAGGGACACCAAGAAGAGAAAGACTGAAGAAACACCAAGTATGCTTTTGGTTTAGTGTCACTAATGTTGCTGGAAGGGAGACCAGGATTAGAGTGCTTCTTTGGCAATGATTTTCCACATTACTTTCATACGACTTGTCTATGATAAAATGACCAGCCCTGGCTTAGCGTACCACCTTACCATTAACAACAAACCTGTAAGATAGCTTAGCGTGCTGAAACTTGTCATCATTTACTATGCTAATTACTTGATCTTGGTCTCAGAGGCACCACACCGCTTCAAACATTAGAACAAGTTTTTGTATGCTAGTGCAAGTTTTTCTGTTCTTAACCAACAAGCAATTTGAGATCTGGATGGTTTGCGTCTTTGGGAGGTTGGTTCTTCTTTTGAAGTTCCACAGGTAGACAGCCACAAGTTTTTGCTCGGTTGATAGCAGGCTCCAAGAATTTGCAAGATTGGAACAATGTTGTGTAAAGGCCACCACATCCAAATCCAATGTTAGGGAAACCAAGCAAACTCCAGAATGGCGTTCACTTTAAAAAAAGATTGAAAATGACATATCTCTACAACACAAACCTCTTGATAGTTGAATAAATATATACAGAAACCATCTCACTTACTGTTCCACGAGGTACGTCGAACGGTCATCGAGACCAACGGGACCAAGGTATTCAAAGGAAGACTTTGTCCTAGGCAGATCAAAATGAGGAGAGATCATTTGATTTGGAGTGGCCATAAATTCCCCACACCAACGTGAGCTTTGGATGTAAAGGTGCATCCTCCATTGCGATGAAAGCCTCTTGCAGGGCAGCAATGACATCTGTTTGAATACTGATGTATATGCGCTGCTGGATTTCACCAGTGCTTCTGTTGTGTAAAGAAACCACAACTTCAACCAAACCGTATAATAGGAAACCTTGTAGTTAAGACGGGTTCATCGCACCTTGCAATTATTCAGTAGACCACGACGAATATCTTTTGTCAGTAGTATTAGATTATCTGTCAGTATCGTATGTTTGATCAAATCCGGTATATACACTGGCGGCGAGAATACAAAACTAGTGCGAATATAGACTAAGAAGTCCTTCAAATAAAATGTATCGCTCAAGTTTGCTTAATTCTACCGACTAGGTTTGTTGCTTCGCTTGGAAAGAATACGTTGTAAAAGAAAAGAAAGAAGAAAGAAAAACGATCTTTAGTAGTTCACCAAATACTAGATGAGAATTTGAGAATCACCATGCTATGATAGATTGGCTGTTGTATGTTGGGAGTATAAACGAACTGTATTTGATTGAGTTTTGATCTATTATGCGTTATGCATTACAACCACTACCATCAACACATTTGCGATCAATGCTCATGCAGAAACTTCCGCTAGAACTAATACTGCCTGTGCAAGATTTAGTAGCAAGCAGTTTACAAAACGTAAGGCCTTGTATCTCAGCCATGAGATAATGGATGTCTACAATCCACATGTTGGTAATCAACTGGAATTGTACTTGCTTACAGATCAGCTTATGTTCTCATAGCATGTGTACAGAGTCACGTAATAGTAGAGATCAATATATCAAAAGGGATAGTGGAGCAATCAAATAAAAGCGCCATCTATTCCAGGAAGTTATCTATCTCTTTCTTTCTTCATTGCTTTAAAGTTTCTCGAAATGACTGATAAAAGACCCGCCGGTGCTTACAAGAGCATTGTCAAGAGCACTTATTCAAATGCAAGCGCTGCTACCAGCGGTAAATGGCTTCCTTCAATCACACTGTATTGCCACTGCTAATTTGGCCACTCATAGCACAAACTGGCGCCCCAAAGTCCCTTCGATGTGTTTTCTGTGACAAGGTAGGTGATCTAACAAACTAAAATTTAGTTGGTATGTAGTCAATTATGATTTATTTAAATATCAAAGTACAAACCACTCGATGATTTCTCTGCTAGAATGATTTCAAGGGCATCATACAATCGTGAGTATCTTTAAGATATACCTACCGCTTTTTGCTATCTACTCAAAGCTATTCATATAGCTTATGCTCCTTCCTCCTTCAATGCCAAGAAGAAGGTAGTTAGCTGTAAGAGCTGTACTGCACCTTCCACCACTCACTTGACCTGTATGGTTTGTTCCAAGAAGAAGCCATTAGACAAGTTTGCAAATGTAAGTCATTAGACTTCTTTGAGCTGCCAATGTAACTAGTATTTACTGATATATCATGTAACTAGATCCAAAGAAGAAACCACGGGAGAGCTCGCTGCAAACAGTGTATCGAGAAGCGTCAAAATGAAAACGTCTGGAGCGATAATGATATCACTGATTCGGACGATGATTACTGAATTCCTGGTTGCCATTGTCTATGATATGCTCATTGAAATCAGCAAACTACATTCTCCAAATAGTTTTTCTATATATATGTTTACTCTTGCAGTTGATAAATTAGTACAGTGCTGTCGATTGATATCAATAAACTTGAAAACGGAAAGTTGCCAGTTGTAGCATGGTCTTGAATGTCTATCAAATAGTCATAACATAGGAGTTGTTTGTCACAATAGACCCTATCTTTATCAAAGTAAATAGTGAAAAGCAAGTAGCTAGACTATGCGATAATAGTTTTCGATTCGCAATCTCCTTTTTATGAGCTTCCAACAGCACTTATGGCCTAATGTGCAATTTGCCAGCCAAAATCAGTTAAAGCTCAGTTAGACATTCTCGCTCGAAATGGCATCCTTTTGATCTAGAATGAATTTCGATGATAGTTTTTACCATTTTTGTCAATCTCTTTCGCATGTCTGACACTAGTCATATACATCGTTCTCCCTTACAACATGACCCTGAGTCACCACTTCTGTGGACTCATGTAGTCGGCAACAAGGGCAAAGGCAACAACAAGCAACAACAGTCAATTGTTTCGTTCAACCCAACTCTAATCCATCGACCTGTCACTGAAGCTGAAGCATCTCAACAGGCCATCAATGGCGAGTCCCCTTCAGGGCCCAAGGCTGTCATCCGCCCATTTTTGAAGGGAACCGAGGAAGATTCTGTCTTCATTGATTTGACACCTGTCAAGGATCGTAACCTCCTTAACAAGGCGTTACTCAAGTTCAATGACACTGCTGACAACTGTGGATCGTATGAAGATTTCCTTGGCTATCGCAGCAAACCTCGCCACTATCTCGGGCATGCATTTCTCGAGACTATGTGGCTCCCTGGATGTGAGGGTCGCAACACTCTTATTAATGACGGAATTACCCTGGAAGATGGTACCTACCTAAAGGGATTTCCATCCTACCCTGGTGATGCTACCATCGTAAAGTTGACACTACAGAATCTCCCCTTCTTGCCCGCCCTACAACTCAAGGAGGAAATGGTGAATCGTCTATCACGCTATGGCGATGTACTCGATCATGGTATCTCGAGAACGAATGGAATCTATCAGGGTGAAGGCTATGCCACTCTTAACCTTACGGTGCCTTCCTCCCCTTATTATGAATGTCAAGAGTTGCACCCCGATGCTGACAAGCCCTGCCCTGGTCATCGACACCTGGAAAAACTCAGTCGAGTTATGATTTGGGACCCTAGTGTGTCCGATCAGCGTATGGTGCTTTTGCAGTGGGATCAGATGCCTAACTTTTGTCGCATATGTCAAAAGTCTGACCACTGTCGTGCGGATTGCCCGGAATACAAGCGATGGATTGTCTGCTACCATTGCAATGAACATGGACATGTGGCTAAGAACTGTAGCCGTAATGACAGCCCAAACAAAGTCCGTGCGGTGGACAATAAGGCGTCTTCCAAGCCCCGCAAGGGATCTCACGAGGCCAAAAGTGGAAATACTTCTGGAAAGAAGCAAGGTGCTCCCAAGGAATCCAAGGCTAACTCCGTAGCTGGTGGTGGTGGTGCTCCAGGAAGCTCGCAAGGTGAAACCCAAGGTGTAGCCCAAGGTGTAGCCCAAGGTATGACTCAAGGCGGTGCTGATAGCCAAATGATTGCTGAACAAGACACGGTCGAGGATGAGAACATGGCCGAGCTTCCTCAGCTACAAGGAAATGACGATGCCAATGCTATAGTGGCCAATGACACAGATATGAAAGACTCCACCCCCGATCATGCAGATACATCTAGGCCAGAGATGGATCGCCCAGTGAAGAAAGTAGGTAAATTTGACGGTACAGAAGATGTTAGCTCTGCCAAGCAACAGGCTGCCGCTAACGCAGCAGCGACGGGACAACGACTCGGCTTGACAGCCCAATCCCCTCCTTCTCACCAATAATATGATAAATTTACAACATACTGTGAAAATCGCCACCCTCAACTGCCGTGGCCTCAAAAAAATAGATAACCAAAAAAGACAACATTTTATACGATACCTTCGAACACTTGGCTATGACATCCTCGTATTTCAAGAAACTCATGCAACAGACACCAATATTATAGATATGCTCAATACACAATTCAACACCAAGTCGAGTCTTTGGACTCCCCATTGCGGCATTGTATCACTCAACACCAATTATTCACTACAACACATCTCAGAAGGCATTGATGGCGGTCGATTTCTTTTGGCCTCCCTCCATCTTACTCGAGATGTACAACTTTTAGCAACAACACCACCAATAGCAACAATACTCAACATCTATGACCGGGCGTCCGCCCACACCGAACGCAGAGCATTTTATTCAGAATTACTTGATACACCAATTGTCAAGGACACTATTACTAATACAACAAACACTATATTTATTATGGGGGATATCAACTATCAATACAAGGATCGGCGCACGGACGGCTCTCTTACCAGTGCACCTGTGGAATGGACCGATCTGCTGGATGATTATTACATTGATGTATTTGGCGATGACAAGCACAACACCTGGCATAGTGGCAGAAATGCTGGGATCTTGGATTATGTCTTTTGTAGTTCCAATGCTCATCATCTTGTAACTAGCACTAGCCAACAATTTCTCTCCTCGGAGTGGACTGATCATGAGCTTCTGGGGTTCTCCTATCAATTTCAAGATTCTAATGGTCGTGGCCCTGGGGTCTGGAAGGCGAATCCGTACCTGGCTCGCAGCAAAGACTTCCGCAAGGCACTGGCGGACTTCCTCATTGGCAGTGAGGAACGACGAGCAGGTATCAAGCGGTTTACATCACCACAACAACAATGGGACTGGATCAAAGCAGAGGTCAAGCTTTTCATCAAGCAGTATCAAGTTGAGGATTTGAACTGGAGGAAGAAACAGCTACATCGACTGCTTTCAAAGAGGAACAAGATGATGCGGCAAAAGAAGCACCGAGGATTGGTCTTTCAGGGATTGGATACCGTCAACCAACAAATTCAGTCTCTGCAGCATGCACTAGCAGAAATCGAAATATTGAAGGCAGGCAAGTTCTATAGGGAACATGGGGAGAAATCACCTGGCTTCCTCAAGCGCTCAGCAATATCTCGAGAGAACCGTAGGTCCATTGCGGAGCTGCGAGATCCTTCTACGGGTTCTATGTTTCAGGAACAGTCTGGGATATCTGCTATTGCAACTGACTTTTATACGGCACTATTCACCCCGGATGCAATGGATTCAACCGCACTCAGCACCATGATTCGCAGCATCCCTCAGCACTTGAAGATCTCCAGCGAGCAGCAGGAGGAACTGATGTTGCCGATTGATGTGGAGGAGCTTTTAGTCGATAGCAAGCACACCCGACGCCTGAGTAGCCCTGGCCCGGATGGTTTGCCATATGAGATTTTGTACCTGATCCTGAAATTTCCACCATTTCAGTCACTGATCAACCAAGTCTACAATGAAGCATTGACAAAAGGTAAGTTTCCGCCATCATGGAACGAATCTGTCATGTGTCTGCTCTACAAGAAGGGTGATCCGGCTGAAATGAAGAACTACCGCCCTCTGTCTCTGGCGAATTCGGACTACAAGCTGTTCACTCGCAACATCAACCGTCGTATCATGGCCGTCTCTTCTAACTTGATTAGTCGCCATCAGCTTGGGTTTATTCCTGGCCGCTTTATTGCTGAAAACGGCATGATTTGTCAATTGATCATGGAAGATGCTCAAAGGAAATGGACAATTGCGGAGCAACAGGATGACGATCCAACCTTTCGCAACTTGGATGCTGATATCGGTCTTCTCTTGGATCAAGAAAAGGCTTACGATCGTGTGAATTTGGACTATCTCAAAAAGGTCTTGACAAAGTTTGGGTTTCCTCGTCCCCTCCTCAAGTGCATCTACAAGCTGATGGGCGACAACCTCATACGGATAAACATCAATGGTCATATGTCAACAGAGGTTGCCAAGCTGCGTGGACTCAAGCAAGGGGATCCTCTCTCGCCGATTCTGTACAACCTGGCCTTCGAACCCTTTTTACTTGCAATCTTGCATGATCGTCAATTCCATGGATACAAGATGGGTACTGCCACTACCAAATTATTGTGTTATGCGGATGATGCCTTGGTATTTGTCCACGACGCACAGGACCTGTCTCGCTTACAACTCCACATGTCTCGGTATTGTGCTGCTTCCAACGCCAAATTCAACTATGACAAGGTGCAAGCCTTTTCGGTCTCTGGTAGAGATACATGGGACATTTGGCAAGTTCCGTTATCGCATGCCCACATCACCCATCTGCATTCCGTAGAAGATGATGAGCCTTTGATATACCTCGGATTCCCTCTCGTCCAAAGCCGAATCCAGCGTGTCAACTTTATGGGGGCATTGACAACCAAGATCAAGACTGCCATTCAGATTCATTCTGTTCGATCTTTGTCTGTTGTCGGTAAGGCTACTGTGCTGAACTCTCTTTTGCTGTCCAAGCTGTGGTATATCTTGCGCGTCACTCCGTTGACTCAAGCAGATTTTCAGCAGTTGCGCTCTCTGGCTATTCAGTTCCTGCGAAAGAACATCTTCCCTGTCATTCCTTGGAAAATCTGGACTCTCCCAAAAGAGAAAGGTGGTCTCGGTGTCGTAGACATACAGATCCAAGCTTCGGCTTTGCATCTGCGTTGGCTCCACCCTTTGCTGGTACAGGACCAAGCTACCGTTGATTCCCATCCGGTTTCTTACCTCCTCAGCTTCCACCTTCGAAATGTCAATGGCTATCAGTATCATCAAATCCCGCTGCTGTTTCCCTCTGCCCGTCGCAACCAGGGGTTGAAAAAGCAACGCACGGGAACTGTCGATATGCTTTATCGTGCAGTCGACTATCTACCCAAGTCGTTTGATGCCGCTCGGATCAATCCTGCTACCGCCCTGGCTCTTCCATTGCAGGCTGCATTTTATGTACCTCCATCCTCTACAATGGTTGTTCCTCTTCGAGTCAAACAGATGATGGTTTCTGATGTATTTCAATACGATGCTCGCTTGAATTTTGTGCACTGGAAAGACACGCGTGACCCTTCCCTCCTCCAATGGAAGCGAGCACCCCCCCACAGTGTTCAGAGGTCTCGCATCTGGCTCTCTGAAATTCCAGCCATACTTCCTCCCAGTGTGTAGCCCTGCCCCTCTGGTTGATTCTGGTGTCTCTTTTGCACCACTGGTAGATCAATGTCGCTTGCATGATGGCAACTTGCTGAAAAATGCTATGGCTTCGGCCAAAACATTTCGCCTGTCTGTGCTGTCCTCGATGGAACAACCTCTGGTCCTCCAGAATGTCTCTAATGCTCATTGGAAATTCTTTTGGTCCCTGCCCCTTACATACATCCAACGTAATGTGATATACCGGTTCATAACAGGCTGTATCCCCTCTCGTGGTAGACTGCACTACATGATGCCTACAGTCTTTGACTCTCACAATTGTCCTGTCTGCTTGTCCCCGCATGAATCTGCCAGCCACCTGCTCTTTGATTGTCCTTCCAAAGAAAAGGTCAGGCAAGGCGTCATTTTTGAATTTCTGTGGCCCACCACCACCATCATTGACATCAAAGAGGCTCTTCTGTCCCTGGACTTTTCTGATATCTGGTACTCCCAAGTCAAAGGAATTCGCCCATACAGAATCCTCCTCATCACCCTCTCTCAAATATGGCTTGCCCATATGCGATTTGTGTTTGACAATACTCCCCTTGTCCCTGAGGCGATTTTGGTTTCTGTCCGCTCCACTGTTCGCCAGACAGTGGATGAGGATAACATCCACTCCCTCTTGTAAGTTAGATAGTATTACGGTATATAGTTTAGTTTAGTTTCAATTTGTATCAGTTTAGTTTCGTTTTATTATTATTATTTTCCAATTGCACCCGCCTCTTCACTCTGACCTATTACTCTTAGTGTACGCGGCGCAATCAATAAACAAAATTTTAAAAAAAAAAAAATGATAGTTTTTACCACATTAGACTATAGAGAATGTAATGATCGCTTATTACTTCTTTAAGCTCCCCCAAAGTACTTTTCAAGACGCATCCATTGATACCAATTAAAAAGGGTGCTCTGAATAGAATTATCGAGCAATTTTCAAAAATGTGGAATGAGGCTTTTGGTGAAAATGTTGAGAATTTGCAAATTAACGCCTTACGAATAAACTTTCTGGGGCTCCTTGGAGTCGAAAGGTACGATTTGAATTAATATATGCCATTATAAAAGTGTTCATTTTGGAGGTCAAAAACGCAATCGTTTGTTTTTCGATCAAAAGGATGAGGGGTATCTCATGATTTTTGATGGGCTTTGGTCAATCTCGAAAAAGTTGAGAAAAAGCGCCTAAAGCTAGTGGAAGATGAGAGCAATTGTTTGGAACCACTCTCGCGGTCTAAAATGGCTTCTCTAACACGAGTAAAAACGGCTAAAATGTATCCAAAATCTGCTGTATTTTGCATATTTTCGAGTAGAGGCAGGATATATGACTATGTTGTCTGGCCGTTTTTGAGTTGCTTTTGTTGTTGAACCAGTTGTGGAGCATCATGAACGACTCTCCAGTAATAATGGCAGGCCAAAAAGTAAAGCTTTAGTAGAAATAGCAAGTCGTTTCGTTTATCACGGCTTGCATCATTCAATTTCACATCAAATGAGTTGTTGCAGGTAGCATTATCTCAGTCTCTTGCCCAATATCACTCCAGACATGATGTGCCTCTTTACAGAACAGCCAAAAGCTTGATATACTATTATTGTAGCATTAAGAAAATTGCAATACCATCTGTACTCAAAGACGGCATCAATTGAAACTAGACGCATCAATTTTTTTGATAATAAATCAAAGAGATCCACAAAAACAATCTTATATCTTGGGTGAGAGTACCTGGATCGATTTAATAGCCTTTGAGGAAAGTGCATGTAGCCCACATTTGAGATAGCATCCTCAGCATTAGTAGTTTTCTAGCATATATTGGGAGTTCATAATGAGCAGCCTCAAGCCAATCATAAACAATATATCTGGTTCTTTCTATCGAACTACTGAGCATTGGTATCAGCATCGAGGTTGTACATGTCTAAATGCCATGGAAAAGCCAGCAGATCATCTTCTAGTAGCCATAGATCATGTTGAATATCCGCCCCAAACTCAAGATAGATGCACAATGCCATTTACATGCTATATCAAACATCATGTTGCCAAGTAATGACTGGCAAGATCCAAAGTAATGTACAAGACGACGCACTTGGCCCCTTGATAATATAGCCAAAGATAAACATGAGCATCATCATCATCCTGTACATCCCAAAGAGATGTAGCATGGCTAATAACGTCACAGCTGGAAAAAAGTCTCGGATCTTGTCTCGAAGTTCGAGTTTCATCATCCCTTTTCCTTGTTTCTGCAACACACATAAAGCAAAATACCTTTTTTCATCTCTTTAATCGACACAAACCACCACATTATATAAAGCATGGCCGACCAAGTACCCGAAGTACCCCTTGTCCTTGTATCAAATCCCTATTTAGAGAAGAAGGCGTCCATCATCCGACAAAAGCCAATCCTCTGGGAGGTAGATGAGCGGATGAACGTGTTATCAAGGGAGATTTGACTGACTTGTTGTATAGGGCTATGAACGCGCTAGTTTGTTGACACATGAGCAAGTTGAACTCATCAGAGCTATTGACAAGAAGCCCTCTCATGTTATCCAAGATGCCATGAATGAAAAGGGTCAAACTTATGCTTCTCTCATTTTGTACCTTTTGCAAAACTTGTCGAGACCTGATACCATTCAATACGTCTGCTTGATGACGGATGATATTCTTTCTGGTAAGCTGAGATGTGCCTCTGTAAAAGCGCCCTCGCTGACGATAGCCTACTGTGTTTATTTATAGCCAACGATGATAATGCTCGTTATTTCCATGAAACATCCAAAGAAGACGCCTCTTTTCCTTTTGCACCTTTCCTCAAAGTACTTGAAGCCGAAGATGATTTCATGGCTCTTGAAGCATCCAAAGTGTTGACGATTCTCGCCTGGTAAGTAACTGTGAACACTGGTGAATCCTCAAAATGACCAACACACAAAACTCTGCAGTTCCGCCCCTTCACCATCTTCAGTTGATCTCTCTGCTTTATTCAACTGGATCACCAAGAAATTGACTGGCTCTATCAACGATGTCGTTAATTTGGTTATTCAAGAACTAGAGTCATTGCTGCGTGTCAACACCTATCGTTTGTCTGTTTGGAACACTCAAAATGCAATCAAGGAGTAAGCTGATTATGTCGCCGCTATTCCACACTCAAATTACTCACGTTACATCTTGCTGACGATTAGGTTGATTCATCGTCTCTACTTGAACAAATCTGCTTCAACACCTCAAATTCAATACCAAATCATCTTTTGCTTATGGCTTCTTACCTTTGAAAAGGACATTGCAGCTCAAATTAACGAGTAAGAAGAGCGTCATGTTGCGGGTTACCAGCGGCAAAAGACTGACCCATCGTCATGTAGGAAATACGATGTGATTCCCTTGTTGGTAGAGATTGCTAAATCGGCTGTCAAGGAAAAGGTGATTCGTGTCTCTGTTGCTACATTGAAGAACCTGGTTGAAAAGGCACCTGCTCAAAACTTGGCTGCCATGTTGGTCGCTAAATTACTGCCTTTCACTGAGAATTTGAGTTCTCGCAAGTGGTCAGATGCTGATATTTTGGAGGACATTGATTATATCAAGGAGAGATTACAAGAGGATTTCCAAAGCCTTACTACTTTTGAGCAATACGCATCCGAAGTCGAGACAGGCAAATTGGAGTGGTCTCCTCCTCACAAATCCGATCTCTTCTGGAAGGAAAACGCTAGCAAGCTTGAACAACACAACTACCAACTGCTCCGCGCACTTGCCCGTCTCCTCAGCACATCTACCAGTCCATTGGTTTTATCCATTGCTGCCAGTGATATCGGATACTATGTTAAATATTCATCCAAGACCGGAAAGACCATTTTACAAGACATTGGTGCAAAGCAACGTATTATGGAACTTATGACTCATGAGGATCAAGAAGTCAGATACCAGGCCCTTTTGGCTGTTCAAAAATACATGCACCAAGCATGGTAGTTTTTTCTTTATTTAGTAGATGAAAGCTTTTTATTAAAAGAAAATACACACACAGCAGATGAACATTCTATTCGCACATCTTTTTATAAATCTTTTTGCTATCATTGATATATTTCTGCTGTTTGGCCTCTAATGTGGATAATAGGGATTTCAGAGCAGCGTTGTTTGTCTCGTACTATGCAAACATGATTGTGAGTGAGCAAATAATATCATGGAGGCGTTCACTCTTCTTTTTTTTTTGTACCTGAAGACCCATCTTTACGAATTGAATGCCTTGGTTGTAGTCTCCTGTTTCCAAATATGCTTGTCCTAGTCTGTAGTATGCCTTGACGCTGGACGAATCTCTATCCAATGCTCGTTTGCAGACTTCAATTGCAAAATCATAGTTTTTCAGCTGAAGATGGCATGCGGCAATGTTGAGGTTGATAGCCACAACCAAAAATCTACATTCCTCCAGCTGCTCAGGCTCACAGTTCCACAAGTCTTTGATGTACTCTCTCGCCTTCTTGTAAGCAAAGAGTGCTTCGTTTGTTGCTTTCTGTTTGAAAAACTCGTTTCCCTCGGCCTTTTTCTTTTCTGCTGCCTTGATACGTTCTGTAGCTGTTCCTGCAGCCTACATATATACTTGTTCAATGACGAGTTACCTGAGGGCATTGGTCATAAATCTTACCTCCCAAAAACCAAGCAGTTCCACCTCAAATCTCAATTTGGCCTTTGGTGGCACGATATACTGACGGCCATCATCGCCATAGCCTATGTATTGACAATGCATGTCAGGTAGCCATCACACAACGAGATAGCGCTCATAAACTCACCATAATCACTTGTACACACAATCTCTGCCTTTTCGCCTACTTTCATGGTAGGGATCGCAAGTTCCCAGGCTTCAATCACTTTACCTAAGTCATTCATTAACGTCGATGCCCTTGCTGGAGGTTCTGACATACATACCGCCCTTGAGAGTGAATGTAAACTCTGATCTACGCTCACGCGAAGAATCAAACAGCTTGTTTGTGTCTGCAATGTATGAATCATAGTGCACTAGACGTAGACTGTGTGAATAGGGGTGGGTTCGATACGCATAAATCAAGATGCGCACCAGTAACTGTGTCGCTTTTCTCTGGTGTTTTACCAACACCAGCTTTGATGATTCGTTTGGTTACTTGTCCATCTTCAGTAATTTTGATGAGATCTGCGTCTGTGTCGGTAACCATGGCGTAGTTGGCGAAAAAAGTGTTGAAGAGAGAAGCTTACTATAAAGATTTTGTAGGATTGTCAATCAAAATTTCTGTGTGCTCACGCTAATTGCGCATCCAAAGAGCGTGACATTTCTTGACGTGTATCTAGTTGGAATGGATAAAGTGGCCCCAAATGGGATCAATGCCAATGAGGGGGGGATAAGAGGGTCGGGGCATCTCATTGTTCTTTCTCTTTTTTTTTCCTGGCTTTTTAAATCATGCAAGCACACGACCACGTTGTAAAAGACCTCAATGAAGAATTCAAGAAAGTAGACAGAGCATTCGGAACGAATGAGGTCAGAGTCTTTGGTACGCTTAGTCCTCGTAGAGCCAAGATGAAGTGTGCTGATCTCGAGCGGAATAGGTAGAAACACAGGCCAGATATTCAAAGAGCTGGATGTGATCAGAAGGAAGCAGCTGGACATTGCGAGTGACCATGTCTCATTAGAGACGATTCAAGATCTACCGTAAGCTGGACGCTGGCATTGATGTGAACCGCTTGATTGACAGATTCGATGCATAGCAACCCCACAGCTACAGCCACTGCTCAGCTAAAGAAATCAAATCAAGACGACCAATTCCTAAGGAGTTTTGAAAGAAAGGAGGTCATGTTGAAATCAATGATGCGAAAGGTAAGTGCAGGTCTATCTAGATATGCACGCACTGACGTTTTTCTCATGGCACTATAGTTGGACGACCTGACCCAATCCATGTAAGCATTTACTCGCATTGACGCGCAGAATTCAAGTCTTATCTGAATTCATTATTAGGGACACGTTCAGAAAGATTTCTGAATCAGATTACAATGGAATCGATACATTGATTACATCAGAAAGCGACAGCAGTGAGGATGAGGGACGCACATCAAAGCGAAGCATACTACATTGCCAGCAGCACGATAAAAAGAAGCACCAGCAACAAGAGGACGCATTTCTTACTGTGCCAATAATAACGACTACAAGCACCAAGAACACCTCTATACTGTAGCAAAAGAGAAGAAGAATAGGAGGAGGTTTATTAATAAATTTATAATATAGTACACATAAGAAAAGATATATAACTATTAAGCAAGAATCAAATTCAAAAGCAACAAGAGCAAAACTTTATCATGGTCGATAGGGAGAGGGAGCACTATTGTTTGAAGTGGATGTGGTTGTGTGCTCCACATGATTTGCATTGTATTTGTACGGTGGCTCCGCTCTGGTTGTTGATTTGCTGCTTGATCTGTCAGTTGATGTTGAAGCCGGTGATTGTGGGTTTGCAGTGTTGCCTTGAGGGTTGGTATCTATGTGGAAGAGCTTGATTAATGGAGTCTGGACGATGAGTCGATAGAGTCAGCATAAGTACATTCACCGTATACAGGATCACCTGGTCCAACAGCTGCTGTTCCTGTCACTCCATCTCCTCTGTGGCCGCCGTGTCCGGATTCAAGATCATTTGTAGGATCCTCATGCGTGAACAAATCAGCAGGGCTGCTAAATCGTGGTGGGAATGGTTTCTGGGAATATGTGGCAGCCAAGGAGGGGTAGTATTGTCTGTAAGCAAAGTAGGCAAACACAGTGCCTGGATCATGCAGCATGTAATGTGAGCTTATGAACAAAAATGATGTGATCATGTATACTTTACCAATAATGCCACCCACAAAAACATCAGTCCAGTGATGGCGGTAGTCATGTAAGCGGGAAATGGCGATCAGCAATGCACCCAAAAATGGAATGCAAAACACAAAACTCTTGTAGGTATGCTACACAAAAGGAAACGCAGGTGAGAATCCACACAGAGTGCAAAATGTGCTGGCCGTCAACATACTCCTCCTTCGTCGAATAGGTGCATTTTTCCGGCAAGATAGAAGGCTACAAAGCCCAAGCCAGCAAAAGAAACTAGCAGTAATAGTAGCAAGGTTAGAATTTGACATGATGCTAGTTGCTAAAATGGATGCCATACATGATGCATGTCCACTGGGGAAGCTCTTGAAGCCGTCCTTGAATTCGTAAGTGTTGTGATCTGCTGTGCAGATGGTGTAGTTCAGCAATTGTAAGGGTGGGTTTTGGATACCAGGTGGCGGCTGACAGCGATCCAACATATCAGGTCTTGGACGGCCCACAGTGATCTGTTCATGTCGGATTGTGTTACAATGGCTGAAATAAATACACACGCACATTGGGAAGCATGCATCATACCTTAATTACGTCGGTCATCATAATAGTGAGGGAGAGGGCAACAGCAAGGCCTAATTGAAATTACGGGTTAGACGAAGGGTCAGTCATGACAGAGGCAATTGAGTGCATCTACCCAGCAATCCGCTGTGGAAATCTAGCCAACTGCGTCGAACGCCGAGGGAGACGGCAGCAATGATAATCACCGGTGCTACAATGGCGATTACCTAGCAGATGATGGCTGTTGTTAATATCCTCATGTCGTCTATTTTACATGTGCATCTGTGTCATCTTACCACCAGCAACCATACAGGAACACTTTCATCCACGGTGTATTTATGCATCAAGGATGTATCATTGATGGAAAACTCTCTGTGAAAAGGATCAATGAGATCGATACCAAAGAAGATGATGATCATGACAATGACCAACACCCAATCTTTGCCGTAGCTTACAAATAAGCGTTTCTTGAGTGAGCTACTGAAATGAACACCCAACATTGAAATTCGGTGGGTATGAAAAGGTGGAAAAGAAGACGAAAAAAAGAAAGAAAGAAAGAAAGAAAGAGAGTGAAAGGATTGGAATCGAGATCTTTATACTATAATATGAAATGACGTTGTTTTTAGATATTTGTGTACGGGCTTTTTTCTCTTCCTTTCCTTTTTATCGACATTTTGCCCAAAAAAGGATATTTTTGTTGCGTATTTGATCGACATGGAAGAGTGGGAGAATGCTTGGCTTTTTTGTATCAATGTCAAATCATATGGAGACCCAAGAAGAAAAAGAAGGATTTTCTTCCCAAGGGATTCGTGGAATCTTTAGAACTGCTTGCGGGCCAGCTTATGATTTCTTTGCGTCATGAACTCGTCGAAGATCACTTTCTTGTTTGGGTTTTTCGCCTGTACGTCATTGACGATAGCCAGAGAACGAATCGAGAGTTTCTGTTACACAGCGTAGTTGGCCAGCTTTGTGCTTGAGGAGAAGGATGCTTATGATTGAATGTCTATTGACTTTTCAAAGAGTTGCAAAAAGATACATGTATACACATGCCACAAGGATGTCGTGTTTGTTTATCGTTGTGGTACTACCAAGACGCTTTTTTGGGCCTGGAAACGTGCCGTTTATTAATGTGGAAGGCTACTGTAAATTTTAGTGCCAATCCCAGTTTTTGTAACCTTGATCTAAGGAACCTCCACAAATTAAAACGTTCAAATATCTCACGTTTGCATTGCTATCCCGGTAAATCAATCAACATCCAGCTGATTTTCCATTCCCTTGGCACATCCGTGTGAAGGCTCCCGATATAAAAAGTATAACCGTGGTTGTGAAATGTGATAAGCTTGCTTTTATTGTTTGAAAAAACTCAACAACATCCAGATATTCAGGTGTACGTTGCATGCAAAAACTGCAATGTATGGTGTGCTCAATCGTCAAAAACGCTATCATTTGGATTCCAGGCGAATTCGTTTAATTGTATTTTTTCTACTTTTTTCTCCAGTTTAACGATGCTCCTCACTTGGAACAGCAATCTACTTGGAATTCAAAGTGTATCAAATGTTCTACAACACGTCGATGGTATTTTGAGCTGAACAACAATGCGTTGTCGATCAGTGCAGAGATCAGAACTTGATCGAATTTCACTGAACGCTTTTCAGCCTTAAGGACTGGTTACCTACAACAGATCATGCTATCAAGAAAGACAATCTGTAATGAGATCAAAGCACTTTTAAAATTCGATTTCGAGCGCCTTTGCCAAGAAGAGCAATCAAATCATTCTTCTTATAGATCTCCTATTCCAGTTTTGACTTCAAGCTATCTTGCAATCACTACACCTATTCCTTCTCAGTGACATCTTCAAAAGACATGCTGTATGGCTCTTTTCGCCCCTTGCCATCAATTTACCCAGCTTGTTTTTTCTAGCTCGAATTGCATACTAGACAGCACTGAGATGCTTAAATAGTATCCAACAAGTGAGAGAGGTATATCTTGGCGTTAGCTCGCAATTCCCTTCCTCAAGCTGCATACCTCACATTCAGAAAGCTCTCGCACGTTTTAAAAGTGACTCAGATCAACAGCACATTTACTGCTATGTAGTAGATTATTCACTGGCAAAAGTATAAGATAAGGGCTACATTGCAACGTATTTTTGCACTATTCGAAAAGTATCAAATAATTTTGTTGTCTGATTTGAGTAAGATTCTGTCAGATCTCTTACAAAATAGTGGCATCGCATCATTTGTGGATTAGGAGAGGCAAACATAGGATATAGTAGCTATGGCACTGATTATTGTTGTTACAAAATGTTCATCATCGGCCTTGCTTGAAAAAGAAATTCATTTTTCTTATTTTCAAATTTTACTTGATTTATATTTGCACCTCGAAATGGTATGTTGATTGTACTCAGAGAAGAGTCAAATGTATTGTATTCGATTAATTGTGTATGCACAAGAGATCACAAAATACTAACAGAGCTTTCAAGCTACCAAAATATCCAAAATTTTGTTGATGTTTTCTTTTTTAAGAGATGCAAAGCAGCAAGGCGTACCTAATAATAGAGTCGAGCATTTTACATAGTACATCTCTGCAGGTGAAAGCTATGAGAAATATACACCTAATAAATAGTTAGGTTCTTATTGGCTGAAATAGATTATAAGCTATCATAACTCGATCAAAAATCAAGCTTTTTTGACCATTTCTTTGCATGAATAGAAGCATTCACTAGCTACTAGTAGGTCTGTAGCTTTTTTTTAGTCGATTAATAAGACAGATTTTGAGAAAACAAGCCTTAAAGTTTCTATCGTGATTTAGTCGGTGCTTTAATTTGTATAGCGATTAGGTCCAAAATGTACTTTTTGAGCTGCTTGTTTTGCCCATTTACATGGCAAAGCTGATAGTAAAGGGTACAATTTTTTTGTTGTACATTGTAGAAGGCACTGCTGCACATTTTGGGGTATAATTTTTAAGGCAAACCAAAGCTTTTTATTAGGAGTAAATTGCAAAAAACTGCCAATTTGGGATGCACTTTGTAAAGGAAAAATAGTGTTCCCACGAACGTCTCACGGTAAGTGATTTTAATATATAATATTGCTAACTTTTGGGGTTTTTTGCCTCCACAACATGACCACTGAGCTGAGAAGCAGAGAAATACAAGCAAATTACTAAATATGTATCCAATTTAATGTTTTATTTGATAAAAAAAGGTCTTTTTGCTAATTATATGTTACTAACACGCAAGTTATTAGCGTCACTTGAGTTTTTCAACATTGTTTTATGGATAATAAGCACTTAGGAGATGATACAAACGAGTACAATCAGTAATACTTCTTACTGTAGTACTGTAGTTGCTGCCGAAAATGTTGTCACCAACAAGAATATTATCATTGTCTGATGAGTTGCGATCATCATCACTAGTAGGGTCATCTTCGATACAACGCAGATGAAATTCAAAGGTTGTGGCAGGTACAGAAGCAGAGGCAACGGGTGGGACGCTTGCGATGATGAAGGTGACATCTTCTGTGCTTAGCGCATCAGCTGTTGTCTGAAGAGCGGATGGATTCAGGTTGACAGTGAAAGTAAAGCTGCCTTCAGCGTTAATGTCTTGAGCATTGACATTAAATGTGAATGAGTAGTTGCTTGACATTGGTGAATTTTTATTTATTTGTAATTTATAGTACCTCGATACAAAGGTATCAAGCAATAGCACATACGTGCATCATTGGACACATTGGCTTCTGGAGCATCTTCTTCGTCGCTCATCATTTCCATGAAAAACAAATCTTGCAATGTACTGTAGTTAACGTCGTCAAACTTGTTGACGTACTTGCTGGCATTGCTCGCAGAGATACGAGCATTTGAGGTTTCCAAAGTCATTAATCTGGGCTCGAGAAAACCCAACTTCTACTTCAGAGCCTTGATTTCTTCTCATGCAGAAGCGCATCCATTACTCGTGCAAGATGACGGCGTGTTTCGAGATCTGCTGCGAGCGACAATTGGTCTAGCAGAGGACGATGCGGCAAGTGGAATTGGATGCCAGGTGCTACATACGATCCGAGCAATTTTGACCAGCTTTAAAAAGTTCCTGTAGCGAGGACGAGTGACAGTTCGAAGCAAGACTAAGAAAGACACCATAAGAAACACCAGCCATTCTGCACTTTTCATGTTGGAAAAGCCAGTGCCCATGCAAATCTTGCGTTTTAGGTTGTTTTCACAGTTCAACGGCAAGATCAGTCGACCATACACGCTTGCAATTTGACGGAGATCTTCATTGGACAGGAGAGGAGAGTGGTCGTCGACAGTGGACGCAATACCAAGCCAGATGTTGTGCACAACTCGTTTGGTGATGCCTGTATGATCAAAAAAATGGTAGGGGTTAGAATAGCATTGGCACAATCAAAATGGGACAGTGCTATCTATCAGTATTTACTAACCATTAAGCAATAAATGCATTATATCATTCCTACAGTCAGTAATAGGTTTGAAGTAGTCGAGCTTCAAAAATGCTGAATGAAGAACACCATACTTCTTTTTAATTTTGTTCCTTGCAGAAGTGCTGTCTTGATTTAAGTACTGTAGTGAATTGAAGTCTTGAAAAAAAAAACGAAAATAAAAGCAAAATACAAAAATACAATAGAGCAATAGTATTTATATGCGTTTGGAGTTAGCATTTTGCAGCATTATTAGTCATGTCAGAGAGCAGTAGGGAGTCCTATGGCAATATCTGGTAAGTGTTGTTGATGATTTGTTTAAAGTGGTACACAATGCAAGAGCACTCGCCATAAGGGCTCATTTGTATAACCTAAAACGAAATCTCATAGAGTGGTACTGAAATTTCAGCATAGTGTCAGGATCCGGGACAATTGTAAATAACTTTATAAAAAGCAAAAGATACACTACCTCGCGAAACAAATACAGCCGTCCAGAGTAAATACAATGACTTGAGAGGCAGAACTGTCGCTTTTATCCATTGTAGTAAGCATTTTGTTCTAAAAAATTTCAGGGACGTTCTATTTTCAAATTCAGGCCGTCTATCAATCCAAAACACCATTCGTTACTTCCTTTTTAAAATCGTTTGAATTATTGGCATGAATCATTTCGTTGAACTGTCTCTTCTTGCTGTCGGATGGCCATCTTATATTCCATCTTCTGCCGCTTTTATTTTTGGTGAAGATTCGGTAGAGAGTCTTGATCCCCTTGATCTTGGATCTACTGACTGAAGCGGCAGTTACACCAAAGAGCACGCACAGTCTTTCTTGCTTCATGGTGCTATGGAGCCACATCAGAACCAAGGCTAGAATCGTTCTTGTGTCAAGAGCACGAGGTCGTCCTGTCAGCAACAGTGGAGGATACTCCTTCTTGAATTTTTCATGCAAGTTATGGAAGCATCTAGGATCTAAACCTATGTGAGAGATGTACGCATTTTTACTGCGGGTATAAACCAATTTTCTTGCAGCAGAATCTACGGGTTTTTGCAAACTTTCAGAGGATGTATAGAACCGAGGTGATGTACGTTGGCCAGAGTCTTGAAGTAGACGGAGAAAGTTAAAGGCAGAGCCAAAGAGAAAAACAAGATACATGTAGAGTTCAACATTATTGAAATCACTGTCATGAACAGGAGGAGACGACATATTTAATTATAAATTGATAAATACAGTAATACTGTAAAACCCTTCAGATAATGTTTTTGTTGTTGACAGATATACTTTTTAAACAAAATTTATAAAAGAATAGAGATCAAGATTGATGTAAATCAGTAAAATGCATTTCATGTAACATGATGATCTTTCTCTTTTTGGAAGTCTGATCTAAAGTTCAGACCAACTTGATCTTCACAATACATATATAAAGAACTTTTCTTAAGAGAAATTACTAAAATACTGTATCTATATATTATACTACTTTTTATTAACATGGGAAACAAAACCGGCACCAAAAGATTCTCTGATGACGACAAAACAATGCTTCTTGACGCTGTAGAAGAACTCACTCCCTCCCACTGGGCAGACCAATGGGCAAATGTTCAAAGCAAGTATATGGAGGCCCAAAGAAAAGCGTGCAAAGAAGCAAACGAAGAGCACAGAAAGAAAAAAGGGTCGTTTGGGAAAAAAAGTTCCAGTCGAGACAGATATAAGGTCGTTGAAGAGCTTGTTCAATAAGATGCAAGGAAAAAGGAGATTTACAGGTTTGTATAATAATGCTTAAAAGGAGTACTGCGAACTAAGTATTTCTAATTGTTTAATATAGGAAACCCTACTCGCCCTGAATTGGTCACTCGCGCCAAGAAACTTGAAGAGGGGATCAATAACAAGACATTTTCTGTTACGTTGAGGAGGCCTTGAAGAAGATTCCGAAGGACAGTCTGATTATGCTGGGAGTAAAAGCAGATTCTCCGCTATTTTTCACTGATCAGGTCGTGTCATGGGCCAGGATACAATGAATTCCTCTCATAAAACATTCGATTCACGGTACCCAAATATTTCTTTTTACATCAACATATTCAGCATCAGCAATACAAAAACTTTAAGAAGCATTCAAGAACCACTCACGATACATAGACTACGAATAACAATCTTTACGCATCCTTCAAAATCATCCAAGGATTAAGTAATCAAGCAAGGAACAAATACTGTAGAACAACAGCAAGTCTATGAAGTAAACGATATTGGCCCCTTTATTCCTTGATGGTTTATCCTGAACAGTTCTCATTATTAATGAACATCTGACATACGTAATCTGTAGACCAATGTAAAAAAATAAAAAAGTACAAAAGAAAGATTTTTTGACAAACATGGTAGACATCTTTATCTTTAGAATAAATTACAGTTTCAAAAAGTATTTTATTTCTTATTTTCACTTTATCATTTCACAGGCCGCACCTTCTCCTCGTTCTGTTTAAAGAGTGCCATAAATGCCCCGCAAGACCAAGGGTGCTTAACAACACATCCAGGAGTTCACCGAGAAATTTGGCAGTTTGGCCGATGTTATCGCCTCCTACATTGAGGCAAAAAACAGAGGCTACCCGCCATCAAGAAGCAACAACAACAATGATGAGCGTTTGACGAAGCTTGAGGAAAACCTTACCTCTGTTTCGGGCCAGTTCAGGGATATTCACAGTATGCTTCAGAGCCTACTGGCAGATAAGGTAACAAAGTTTTTTAAAAGAAAAGGAAATTAACAAATTTACTAGATGTGGCATGTAATCGCTTAATCATTTCTTAGGTTTCCTCAGGTGGAAACCAGCAAGAAAATGAATCAAATAAATGTCAACTTGTTAAATAGTTTTTCGTACTACTGTATCTTTATATAAATAGACCTTTAATGTAGATGTTTTCCACAAAAAAATGAGTTACGTTTTCTTTAATTTTAATTTGACAAGTTAATTTTAGGGGTAGGGGGCCAGAATTAACTTTGGCTGTGAATATCAATCCAAAATTTAAGTTATTCGTTGTTACTGATGAATTTGGATTAATAAAGTCAAGTAAGTTACGATTAAAGTAATTAGTTGTCAACTGTATCTAGAAGGAAAGCAAAAGACCTCTTCATTACAGGGCATTTGTTGATTGAAATAGAGTAGATCCTTGGGTATGACTGCCACACTGAAGATGATGAATGCATAGATGGAACGCGAGATCAATATGTCAGGTGTGTGGAATAACACATTGATTTGATCTGATGTAAAGTACTACACACATGAAGTGATGAGCGTGATGTAAACGCAATGAGTGGATCTTGACATCTTGACAGTAAAGAACTTGAAACATGTTGAGTTGGGTGTTACCAGTGCACAGACAAAGACCAACACGTAAACAAACATGTGGAATGGCTTAGAGAGAAAGTGAATGTAGCTTGTCCAGGCACACGCTGTGTGTGTATGTGTTTGTGTGTGTGAAGCCAGATGTGCATATAGTCTTCAGGTACATGCTTTTGAAGGTAGGCTTTCCATAAAACAGTTACATTCGTGTAATTTGTTCAAAAAAATAAATCCCGCTAAATTTCGTTTAAAATGAGTTTTGGAAGTCTTCCGGTATGAGAAGATTTAATTTGACGTCCTATGCTCAGACGATTGCAAAATACTGGAGCTTCCACGACTGTTATATATAAAAAGCTCAAAATTACTCTAATTTTTGAAATAAAATGCAAAAAACAGGATACAGCATAGCGGTTTTTGGTATTTACTGCATCTGCAAAGATCAAAGCTATATAAAAAAAGCATTTGATAGATGTTTGAATCATCACTGCCTATAATAGACAATAAACTATTAAAACACGATCAAAAATCAAGCTTTTTTGACCATTTCTTTGCATTCCTAGAAGCATTTACTGGCTACTAGTAGGTTTGTAGCTTTTGTTTTGTAGATTAATAAGACAGATTTTGAGTAAACAAGCCTTAAAGTTTCTATCGTGATTTAGTCGGTGCTTTAATTTGTATAGCGATTAGGTCCAAAATGTACTTTTTGAGCTGCTTGTTTTGCCCATTTACATGGCAAAGCTGATAGTAAAGGGTACATTTTTTTTTGTACATTGTAGACGGCACTGTTGCGCATCTTAGGGTATAATTTTTAGGGCAAACCAAAGCTTTTTATTACGAGTAAATTGTAAAAAACTGCCAATTTGGGATGCACTTTGTAAAGGAAAAATAGTGTTCCCACGAACGTCTCACGGTAAGTGATTTTAATATATAATATTGCTGATTCTTGGCAGCTATTTTTTTCTTCTGGCAAATTGAGCAGTTTCATATATAAAAAAAAAAGGCAAGGTGGGATAAATTTACAAGGTCAGAGTTGAATGTTTTCTATCTCCAAAAAGACCTTTTTTTTTTTTGTATTAAAGTGTATCTTTATTAAATATGTTGTGTATCAACTATAGAGTAAGTATAGGCAGGACCAAGGTGCCAGCTTGATCACGTGCCAAAGAGAGAGAAGAAATTAAATTACCATGGTCTTGACGGACCAGGTTGATAGCAGCAGAAGCTATCCATGGCTCCTCGTCTATGACGCATCGCCAGTGATACTTCCAAAGTGTACTGTAAGCAGCACCAAGAGCAACCAGAACATCCTCATCAATCACCACCAAATCATCACCACTGCAAAAACTAGTAAGAGCCAGCCAAATAGAGGCATCAGAGGGGAGTAGCTCTTGCAAAGAGAGTAGAGAGACAACATCCCGCCAGAAAAAAGATTTATGTAGGCAACCCACCACGAAGTGATAGAGGTTCTCTGATTCAGAACCACAAAGAGCACAAACAGGAGACAAAACAAGCTTAAATTTGGCCGCATAGCACCAAGAACGAGTAGCTACACGATTGTGGAGTAGGCGCCACCAAGGTGTGAAAGCCTTTGCAGGCATTTTCAGGGACCAAAAGACACGCCACGACGTAGGAGAGAGCAACAAGTGAGTATCCAGATTCAATGGAGGACCCATACGAGAGGTAATGATATCCTTTTTAGGATGCCAAGACCTTCGTAACGCACCAAGAGAGAGACGAGCAACAGGCACCGCAGAACGAGAAGAGTTGGAGACATTCCAATGACTACAATCTGGCATCCAAGAGTTAGCACCATCAGAACGGGGCATAGTAAAAAAGTCTGCATGAGACAAGACAATTTTACTATCCATGACGGGCGGGTATACCAGAGAGACAGGACCACGATCACGATGCAGAGCAAGAAACACAGGGCGTAAAACACGAGATGACCAGGCAAGATGAGAAGTGACACCATCCACGATACCAAGATCAGGCTGCCAAAACGAGACGTCAGACACCAAGAAGCGAGGATCAAGAGATGATGGATCACGAGGAGGAGGAACAGAAGGCACAGTACTAAGTACAGAACACAAGGGAAGATCAAGAAACCACCTAGCAGACCAACCAGAGGAAGGAACTAGCTTGGGCAATTTCGAAAGAAGCTTTCCAAGATGTTGGAGGACAGGCACAGAAGACACACGACATTGATACAGCTCAGGGAAAGAGAACCAAGGCAAGACAGACTTATGTCCAGTATAGACTTGAAAGGCATACACTAGCCAAGAGGAGACAAAATCGTTGGGAGAGGGCGGACGCAACAAACGCTGCAAATAGGCAAGATGCAGAGCCAGGCTCTGATCTGCTATGTCCACCAACCCCACACCACCAAACTTACGAGGGAGACACAAAGTAGACCAAGCAACAGCAGGACGAAAAGACACCAGATATTCACGCACCACCTTCTTGAGAGACTTCAACCACAGCTTGATAGTATCACCGCCAGGAACCACACGCAACAAATGATAAACCTTGGACAACAGTAACGAGTTAGCCACTAGTCCTGCTCCCCTAATGGAGAGATTTCTTTGTTTCAACAGGTTACTGTGCCGCTGGACCTTGACCAAGACACCATCCAAATAGTCTTGAAGTTGACTTTCAGTATGATACAGGGGATAACCCAAGTACCGCACCGCACCACGAGAGTGAGCGTCATGCCACTGGAGACCAGTAGTTTCGGCTAAAGTAACCCAAGCAGAGTGAGACACACCAGAAAGAGACACCAACACCGTCTTGCTGATATTGACTTTCGCATTAGATGCTAGGCCATACAAATCAAGAACAGAGAGCAACACCGACCATTCCTCCGGATAAGACAAAAACACCTCAAGATCATCTGCATAGCTGAGAATCTTGACAGGAGAAGGAGCACCACTACGACTGACGAAATCCAGAGTCCAATTACGAGCACCAGTACCATGGTCCTCATGCACGTTCACAGGTGACGGCTTCCAACTTCGTGGGAAGTCAACAGGAGACATAGTGACACCAGAGAGACCAGGACAGGCAAGAAGAGAACGAAGCAAAGGCTCAAACGCCAGATTAAATAGCAATGGAGACAACGGATCGCCTTGACGGAGGCCTCGCAATTGAGGAACTGGCGCACCAAGCCAACCATTGATAGACACCGAGATCTTTGTTCCAAAGAACAAAGACGACAAACAAGAAACCAACCCGCTAGGAAAACCAAAGTGAAGCAAAACACGACGAAGGTACTCAGGATGAACCCTATCATACGCCTTTTCTTGATCTAGTAAGACAGCTACTTGAGGTAAATCAGGGGCTACAACACGCAAATGAGACATCAACAACTGATTTAGCCAGCCATTATCCGAGATCAGACGATGAGGGAGGAAGCCAGTTTGATAGGGATTGATCAACTTGGGCAGCACTTTATTCATGCGATTAGCAATGAGCTTCGTAAACAACTTGGCATCACTGTTAATCAAGGACAAAGGCCGCCAGTTAACCAACAACAGAGGGTCACCCTTCTTGAACAGTAGAACCATGCGAGTTTGCTGCCACGACGGAGGAAAAACACCAGAAAAAGCTACACCCAAGACATCCACAAGAAGGTCCAGAAAAGCAGTAGAGACACGAGCAAGATGCTGATACAATTCAAAAGGCAAGCCATCAAGACCAGGACTTTTAGACTTGGGAGCATGAGAGAGCAAAGACAACAAATCATCACGAGTTGGAAGTGCCGTCAGCATATCACCATCCGAAGATGATAAACGCACATTAGATGGCACATTCCCCAGGAGAGTGTCGATAGCTTCAGCATCGACAGCATCAGGGGTGTATAGCCTTTGGTAGAAACCTTGGGCCTCCCTGTTGATAGCTGCTGCATCCACCAAGACATCCCCAGTAGCAGAGCATTTTAAGGATTGAATCGTCTGTTGGGACTCTCGCACCTTGATCACACGGTAGAAATACTTGTTGCTACATTCCCCCTGTTCGAGCCAACGAGTGGCCGAGCGAAGCCTATTTTGACTAGTCTCTTTCTGTATCTGATTCTCAATCAAAACTTCTAGTTGTCTAACCTGCTCAGCATCACCTGAAGCGGGAGACACTCTGTCAGTTTGATCAAAAGCATTCCTAGTCTCAACACTCGATACAGACGTTGACAGAGCCTCAAGACGTTCCAGTTGAAGTGCAAAAACTTTGTTCTTGAATCGTGCTTTCATGCTTCGAGTGTACCGTTGTGCACAGCACTTGAGTAACAACTTGAAGGATTCCCATTTAGCCACCGTGCTATTCGGGTCACCACTACCACCTTGACTAGTATTGACACCCTTAGACCCACTACGACTACCACTACGACCACCAACAGAACCACCAGAAAAGAACAGAGACACCGTGGCATTCAGTAGAGCAACAAACTCTTTATCATCAAGCAAAGTTGGATTAAACCGCCAACTACCAGGACCAATACTAGCTGTCGCGGGTAACATATCAACAGTCAAAAGAGAGTGATCTGTCCACCTGCTAGGCATGTAGAGTAACTGACTATTAGTCAAACGAGAAGCAAAAGACGAGTGACCAAAAATATAATCAATACACGTATTGCTCTTTGGAAACGTAGTAAGACCTTCCGGATGACAGTTGACAAAATGAGTACGCAACCAGTGAGCAAAAGGAGCGACATCGGCTTGACGAGAATGAGACAAAGAGTGTAAGTGAATGTTGAAATCACCCATAAGCATCCAAGGTGTGTTGAGCACATCAGACCAGACAGAAAGAGAAAGGAATTGAGAGAGAAATGAAGGACGGTCCGAAGACTGCGCGGGACCATAGATGTTGGCCACTTTGCACACCACATTGCTTGAGGCATCAATGACGGATGCAACAAGACAACGTTCATCCAGCAAGACTTCCGTATCCACCAAAGAATAACGAGAATTAAGACAAACAATAGCACAGTGCTTGGAGACAATGAGAGAACAATTAGGAAAAGCAAAAGAAAAGGAACGGACTTGAGATTCAGTGAGAGTAGATTGAGAGCGGAAATGAGACACCTCTTGCAAGCAAAGGATATCCAGTTGGAGAGATTGAGAACGAAGATAAGAAGAAAACTCTTTGAATGTTGTGGGATTGGACTGCATGAACAAGCTACGCGTGTTCAGGGAGCCAATCTTGATGCCTAATTTTGTACTAATCATTGACCCCTACGGGCGTTTTGCTTTGTCTTGGATGGCTGTTTGCCGTCAGTCTTGTTATTCTTGACACCACTAGAGCCAGAAACACCAGAACCCGAACCAGAACCCACAGACTTGAGACCATTGTTACCAGCACCAGACTCAGAAGAATCACCACCGGAGTAAGCCTTCAAACCAGCACCAGTTCCAGCCTTCAAATTGGAATTGAACTCCACCCTCTTGCGTTGAGACACCTCCTTCAACTTGGTCAACTTTAACATTTCTTCAGGTGAATCCACACTCATGTTCATAGCCACATCGTTTGATGCATACTTGGAGTAAGCAGAACTACGCACAGTATCAAGCTTCTTGGCGGCACCAGCAAGGATAATTTCATCATCCTCAATATCCTCATCCACAATTGTTGACTTAACCTGATGATCCTCTTCCTGAAGATCCTCCATATCCATAGTGGACTTGTCATTTTCAGACGCGTCAACACTTTCAACACCCTGAAGTGATTCATCCTCGTCTACAAGAGAACCGAGTTCTTCATCTTCCTCCCCAAAATCCTCCTTACCTGCTCCAACTTTTGCCTTCGCAATCACATCCATAACCTGCTCAGTGTCTTGACGAGCTTTCTCAACTGCCTCAGATCCCACAACTGGTTGAGCCACCTTCTGCTTCTTGGTGTAACTGGCAGACTGATCCTTTTGCTCCGGGCAAAAACGCAACATGTGACCTTGCTTTTGACAGCCATAGCAACGACGCTTCAACAATTCAGGACATTTGTCGCGAATATGACCACTATGTCGACAGAAATGACAAATAGGAGGAGCACCCTTATACGTCGCTGCCACAAAGCAATCAAATTCGCTGAGATAGAGCATTCTATCTAGAGGTTGAGCCTCCTTCTGCTCACCACCCTCTACCTGATATCCCACCGAGGTATCCAGCATAACAGAGAACTTGCCCTCAAAGAAGCCACCACGAGTAAACTGCTTCACCTGCAGAACACGACCATAATGGGCCAGAGAATCCATCAAATCAATCAGAAAGGTTGGCTCCTTGACAATGCGCATAAGAGTGAACTGCACATGTTTCAACTCGCCAAACTCCTTGCATTCCTTAGCATGGACAGCCTTGTAGACAACACCATCCACAGTAACACCAGTATTCAAAGCTTTGTGGGCGTCCTCCACCTCCTCAAACTTTGCCTCAATGAGCAAAGAGCCATCATTCTTCTCATCATACACGCTCAAAGGCCGGAATTCCACCAAGGGAGACACTTGGACTTGAATGGCCTTGTACGCATCCACACGATCACCAAAAATTCCTTTTCGAAACGAGAAAAGGACAGAACCAGAAGTAAGTGCCTGCTGCACTATAGCCATAGCCTTGCTAGCCAAGATTTGACCCTTCAAATCATCATCTTCATACAAAACGGAGCCCACTAACGGGTAAGAAGAAGCCGCAGCTTCTGCAGAACGCCTCTTGGTAGGCTGGTAAAACTTCAACTTTGCACCATCAGATGCTCGTTGAGCCCAAGTCAATGTAGTGTTGGTTGACATGGAGTGTAACGAATGTAGAGTGTATTGAAAAATAGAGTGTAACTGAAAGTTGCTGATAGTAAAATGTATAAAAAAGTCGAATTTGTCGAAAAATAGTTGAATCGATCTGAAATTGAGATATATTGTAGAGCTGAGACGGATGTATCTAAATGTACTTGGATGCGAGATGGATGTATCCTAGTTATCGAGATATCGTTGTTCAAAGTTGGCGAAAATCAAAACTTTATAAAAGTTTTTTTTTTTTTTTTTTTTTTTTTTTGTATTAAAGTGTATCTTTATTAACTGTGTTATGTATCAACTATAGAGTAGGTATAGGCAGGACCAAGGTGCCAGCTTGATCACGTGCCAAAGAGAGAGAAGAAAATAAATTACCATGGTCTTGACGGACCAGGTTGATAGCAGCAGAAGCTATCCATGGCTCCTCGTCTATGACGCATCGCCAGTGATACTTCCAAAGTGTACTGTAAGCAGCACCAAGAGCAACCAGAACATCCTCATCGATCACCACCAAATCATCACCACTGCAAAAATTAGTAAGAGCCAGCCAAATAGAGGCATCAGAGGGGAGTAGCTCTTGCAAAGAGAGTAGAGAGACAACATCCCGCCAGAAAAAAGATTTATGTAGGCAACCCACCACGAAGTGATAGAGGTTCTCTGATTCAGAACCACAAAGAGCACAAACAGGAGACAAAACAAGCTTAAATTTGGCCGCATAGCACCAAGAACGAGTAGCTACACGATTGTGGAGTAGGCGCCACCAAGGTGTGAAAGCCTTTGCAGGCATCTTCAGAGACCAAAAGACACGCCACGACGCAGGAGAGAGCAACAAGTGAGTATCCAGATTCAATGGAGGACCCATACGAGAGGTAATGATATCCTTTTTAGGATGCCAAGACCTTCGTAACGCACCAAGAGAGAGACGAGCAACAGGCACCGCAGAACGAGAAGAGTTAGAGACAGTCCAATGACTACAATCTGGCATCCAAGAGTTAGCACCATCAGAACGGGGCATAGTAAAAAAGTCTGCATGAGACAAGACAATTTTACTATCCATGACGGGCGGGTATACCAGAGAGACAGGACCACGATCACGATGCAGAGCAAGAAACACAGGGCGCAAAACACGAGATGACCAGGCAAGATGAGAAGTGACACCATCCACTATACCAAGATCAGGCTGCCAAAACGAGACGTCAGACACCAAGAAGCGAGGATCAAGAGATGATGGATCACGAGGAGGAGGAACAGAAGGCACAGTACTAAGTACAGAACACAAGGGAAGATCAAGAAACCACCTAGCAGACCAACCAGAGGAAGGAACTAGCTTGGGCAATTTCGAAAGAAGCTTTCCAAGATGTTGGAGGACAGGCACAGAAGACACACGACATTGATACAGCTCAGGGAAAGAGAACCAAGGCAAGACAGACTTGTGACCAGAGTACACTTGAAAGGCATACACCAGCCAAGACGAGACAAAATCGTTTGGAGAGGGCGGACGCAACAAACGCTGCAAATAGACAAGATGCAAAGCTAAGCTCTGATCCGCTATGTCCACCAGACCAACACCACCGAATTTGCGAGGAAGACACAAGGTCGACCAAGCAACAGCAGGACGAAAAGACACCAGATACTCACGTACCACCTTCTTGAGAGACTTCAACCACAGCTTGATAGTATCACCACCAGGAACCACACGCAACAAATGATAAACCTTGGACAACAGTAACGAGTTAGCCACTAGTCCTGCTCCCCTAATGGAGAGATTTCTTTGCTTCAACAGGTTACTGTGCCGCTGGACCTTGACCAAGACACCATCCAAATAGTCTTGAAGTTGACTTTCAGTATGATACAGGGGATAACCCAAGTACCGTACCGCACCACGAGAGTGAGCGTCATGCCACTGGAGACCAGTAGTTTCGGCTAAAGCAACCCAAGCAGAGTGAGAAACACCAGAAAGAGACACCAACACTGTCTTGCTGATATTGACTTTCGCATTAGATGCTAGGCCATACAAATCAAGAACAGAGAGCAACACCGACCATTCCTCCGGAGAAGACAAAAACACCTCAAGATCATCTGCATAGCTGAGAATCTTGACAGGAGAAGGAGCACCACTACGACTGACAAAATCCAGAGTCCAATTACGAGCGCCAGTACCATGATCCTCATGCACGTTCACAGGTGACGGCTTCCAACTTCGTGGGATGTCAACAGGAGACATAGTGACACCAGAGAGACCAGGACAGGCAAGAAGAGAACGAAGCAAAGGCTCAAACGCCAGATTAAATAGCAATGGAGACAACGGATCGCCTTGACGGAGGCCTCGCAATTGAGGAACTGGCGCACCAAGCCAACCATTGATAGACACCGAGATCTTTGTTCCAAAGAACAAAGACGACAAACAAGAAACCAACCCGCCAGGAAAACCAAAGTGAAGCAAAACACGACGAAGGTACTCAGGATGAACCCTATCATACGCCTTTTCTTGATCCAGTAAGACAGCTACTTGAGGTAAATCAGGGGCTACAACACGCAAATGAGACATCAACAACTGATTTAGCCAGCCATTATCCGAGATCAGACGATGAGGGAGGAAGCCAGTTTGATAGGGATTGATCAACTTGGGCAGCACTTTATTCATGCGATTAGCAATGAGCTTCGTAAACAACTTGGCATCACTGTTAATCAAGGACAAAGGACGCCAGTTAACCAACAACAGAGGGTCACCCTTCTTGAAAAGTAGAACCATGCGAGTTTGCTGCCACGACGGAGGAAAAACACCAGAAAAAGCTACACTCAAGACATCCACAAGAAGGTCCAGAAAACCAGTAGAGACACTAGCAAGGTGCTGATACAATTCAAAAGGCAAACCATCGAGACCAGGACTTTTAGACTTGGGAGCATGAGAGAGCAAAGACAACAAATCACCACGAGTTGGAAGTGCCGTCAGCATATCACCATCCGAAGATGATAAACGCACATTAGATGGCACATTCCCCAGGAGAGTGTCGATAGCTTCAGCATCGACAGCATCAGGGGTGTATAGCCTTTGGTAGAAACCTTGGGCCTCCCTGTTGATAGCTGCTGCATCCACCAAGACATCCCCAGTAGCAGAGCATTTTAAGGATTGAATCGTCTGTTGGGACTCTCGCACCTTGATCACACGGTAGAAATACTTGTTGCTACATTCCCCCTGTTCGAGCCAACGAGTGGCCGAGCGAAGCCTATTTTGACTAGTCTCTTTCTGTATCTGATTCTCAATCAAAACTTCTAGTTGTCTAACCTGCTCAGCATCACCTGAAGCGGGAGACACTCTGTCAGTTTGACCAAAAGCATTCCTAGTCTCAACACTCGATACAGACGTTGACAGAGCCTCAAGACGTTCCAGTTGAAGTGCAAAAACTTTGTTCTTGAATCGTGCTTTCATGCTTCGAGTGTACCTTTGTGCACAGCACTTGAGTAACAACTTGAAGGATTCCCATTTAGCCACCGTGCTATTCGGGTCACCACTACCACCTTGACTAGTATTGACACCCTTAGACCCACTACTACTACCACTACGACCACCAACAGAAGAACCATCAGAAAAGAACAGAGACACCGTGGCATTCAGTAGAGCAACAAACTCTTTATCATCAAGCAAAGTTGGATTAAACCGCCAACTACCAGGACCAATACTAGCTGTCGCGGGTAACATATCAACAGTCAAAAGAGAGTGATCTGTCCACCTGCTAGGCATGTAGAGTAACTGACTATTAGTCAAACGAGAAGCAAGAGACGAGTGACCAAAAATATAATCAATACACGTATTGCTCTTTGGAAACGTGGTAAGACCTTCCGGATGACAGTTGACAAAATGAGTACGCAACCAGTGAGCAAAAGGAGCGACATCGGCTTGACGAGAATGAGACAAAGAGTGTAAGTGAATGTTGAAATCACCCATAAGCATCCAAGGTGTGTTGAGCACATCAGACCAGACAGAAAGAGAAAGGAATTGAGAGAGAAATGAAGGACGGTCCGAAGACTGCGCGGGACCATAGATGTTGGCCACTTTGCACACAACATTGCTTGAGGCATCAATGACGGATGCAACAAGACAACGTTCATCCAACAAGGCCTCCGTATCCACCAAAGAATAACGAGAATTAAGACAAACAATAGCACAGTGCTTGGAGACAATGAGAGAACAATTAGGAAAAGCAAAAGAAAAGGACCGGACTTGAGATTCAGTGAGAGTAGATTGAGAGCGGAAATGAGACACCTCTTGCAAGCAAAGGATATCCAGTTGGAGAGATTGAGAACGAAGATAGGAAGAAAACTCTTTGAATGTTGTGGGATTGGACTGCATGAACAAGCTACGCGTGTTCAGGGAGCCAATCTTGATGCCTAATTTTGTACTAATCATTGACCCCTACGGGCGTTTTGCTTTGTCTTGGATGGCTGTTTGCCGTCAGTCTTGTTATTCTTGACACCACCAGAGCCAGAAACACCAGAACCCGAACCAGAACCCACAGACTTGAGACCATTGTTACCAGCACCAGACTCAGAAGAATCACCACCGGAGTAAGCCTTCAAACCAGCACCAGTTCCAGCCTTCAAATTGGAATTGAACTCCACCCTCTTGCGTTGAGACACCTCCTTCAACTTGGTCAACTTTAACATTTCTTCAGGTGAATCCACACTCATGTTCATAGCCACATCGTTCGATGCATACTTGGAGTAAGCAGAACTACGCACAGTATCAAGCTTCTTGGCGGCACCAGCAAGGATAATTTCATCATCCTCAATATCCTCATCCACAATTGTTGACTTAACCTGATGATCCTCTTCCTGAAGATCCTCCATATCCATAGTGGACTTGTCATTTTCAGACGCGTCAACACTTTCAACACCCTGAAGTGATTCATCCTCGTCTACAAGAGAACCGAGTTCTTCATCTTCCTCCCCAAAATCCTCCTTACCTGCTCCAACTTTTGCCTTCGCAATCAAATCCATAACCTGCTCAGTGTCTTGACGAGCCTTCTCAACTGCCTCAGATCCCACACCTGGTTGAGCCACCTTCTGCTTCTTGGTGTAACTGGCAGACTGATCCTTTTGCTCCGGGCAAAAACGCAACATGTGACCTTGCTTTTGACAGCCATAGCAACGACGCTTCAACAATTCAGGACATTTGTCGCGAATATGACCACTATGTCGACAGAAATGACAAATAGGGGGAGCACCCTTATAGGTCGCTGCCACAAAGCAATCAAATTCGCTGAGATAGAGCATTCTATCTAGAGGTTGAGCCTCCTTCTGCTCACCACCCTCTACCTGATATCCCACCGAGGTATCCAGCATAACAGAGAACTTGCCCTCAAAGAAGCCACCACGAGTAAACTGCTTCACCTGCAGAACACGACCATAATGGGCCAGAGAATCCATCAAATCAATCAAAAAGGTTGGCTCCTTGACAATGCGCATAAGAGTGAACTGCACATGTTTCAACTCGCCAAACTCCTTGCATTCCTTAGCATGGACAGCCTTGTAGACAACACCATCCACAGTAACACCAGTATTCAAAGCTTTGTGGGCGTCCTCCACCTCCTCAAACTTTGCCTCAATGAGCAAAGAGCCATCATTCTTCTCATCATAGACGCTCAAAGGCCGGAATTCCACCAAGGGAGACACTTGGACTTGAATGGCCTTGTACGCATCCACACGATCACCAAAAATTCCTTTTCGAAACGAGAAAAGGACAGAACCAGAAGTAAGTGCCTGCTGCACTATAGCCATAGCCTTGCTAGCCAAGATTTGACCCTTCAAATCGTCATCTTCATACAAACGGAGCCCACTAACGGGTAAGAAGAAGCCGCAGCTTCTGCAGAACGCCTCTTGGTAGGCTGGTAAAACTTCAACTTTGCACCATCAGATGCTCGTTGAGCCCAAGTCAATGTAGTGTTGGTTGACATGGAGTGTAACGAATGTAGAGTGTATTGAAAAATAGAGTGTAACTAAAGTTGCTGATAGTAAAATGTATAAAAAAGTCGAATTTGTCGAAAAATAGTTGAATCGATCTGAAATTGAGATATGTTGTAGAGCTGAGACGGATGTATCTAAATGTACTTGGATGCGAGATGGATGTATCTTAGTTATCGAGATATCGTTGTTCAAAGTTGGCGAAAATCAAAACTTTATAAAAGTTTTTTTTTTTTGTATTAAAGTGTATCTTTATTAATTGTGTTGTGTATCAACTATAGAATAGGTATAGGCAGGACCAAGGTGCCAGCTTGATCACGTGCCAAAGAGAGAGAAGAAAATAAACTACCATGGTCTTGACGGACCAGGTTGATAGCAGCAGAAGCTATCCATGGCTCCTCGTCTATGACGCATCGCCAGTGATACTTCCAAAGTGTACTGTAAGCAGCACCAAGAGCAACCAGAACATCCTCATCAATCACCACCAAATCATCACCACTGCAAAAACTAGTAAGAGCCAGCCAAATAGAGGCATCAGAGGGGAGTAGCTCTTGCAAAGAGAGTAGAGAGACAACATCCCGCCAGAAAAAAGATTTATGTAGGCAACCCACCACGAAGTGATAGAGGTTCTCTGATTCAGAACCACAAAGAGCACAAACAGGAGACAAAACAAGCTTAAATTTGGCCCTATAGCACCAAGAACGAGTAGCTACACGATTGTGGAGTAGGCGCCACCAAGGTGTGAAAGCCTTTGCAGGCATTTTCAGGGACCAAAAGACACGCCACGACGCAGGAGAGAGCAACAAGTGAGTATCCAGATTCATTGGAGGACCCATACGAGAGGTAATGATATCCTTTTTAGGATGCCAAGACCTTCGTAACGCACCAAGAGAGAGACGAGCAACAGGCACCGCAGAACGAGAAGAGTTGGAGACAGTCCAATGACTACAATCTGGCATCCAAGAGTTAGCACCATCAGAACGGGGCATAGTAAAAAAGTCTGCATGAGACAAGACAATTTTACTATCCATGACGGGCGGGTATACCAGAGAGACAGGACCACGATCACGATGCAGAGCAAGAAACACAGGGCGTAAAACACGAGATGACCAGGCAAGATGAGAAGTGACACCATCCACGATACCAAGATCAGGCTGCCAAAACGAGACGTCAGACACCAAGAAGCGAGGATCAAGAGATGATGGATCACGAGGAGGAGGAACAGAAGGCACAGTACTAAGTACAGAACACAAGGGAAGATCAAGAAACCACCTAGCAGACCAACCAGAGGAAGGAACTAGCTTGGGCAATTTCGAAAGAAGCTTTCCAAGATGTTGGAGGACAGGCACAGAAGACACACGACATTGATACAGCTCAGGGAAAGAGAACCAAGGCAAGACAGACTTGTGACCAGAGTACACTTGAAAGGCATACACCAGCCAAGACGAGACAAAATCGTTTGGAGAGGGCGGACGCAACAAACGCTGCAAATAGACAAGATGCAAAGCTAAGCTCTGATCCGCTATGTCCACCAGACCAACACCACCGAATTTGCGAGGAAGACACAAGGTCGACCAAGCAACAGCAGGACGAAAAGACACCAGATACTCACGTACCACCTTCTTGAGAGACTTCAACCACAGCTTTATAGTATCACCACCAGGAACCACACGCAACAAATGATAAACCTTGGACAACAGTAACGAGTTAGCCACTAGTCCTGCTCCCCTAATGGAGAGATTTCTTTGTTTCAACAGGTTACTGTGCCGCTGGACCTTGACCAAGACACCATCCAAATAGTCTTGAAGTTGACTTTCAGTATGATACAGGGGATAACCCAAGTACCGCACCGCACCACGAGAGTGAGCGTCATGCCACTGGAGACCAGTAGTTTCGGCTAAAGTAACCCAAGCAGAGTGAGAGACACCAGAAAGAGACACCAACACCGTCTTGCTGATATTGACTTTCGCATTAGATGCTAGGCCATACAAATCAAGAACAGAGAGCAACACCGACCATTCCTCCGGAGAAGACAAAAACACCTCAAGATCATCTGCATAGCTGAGAATCTTGACAGGAGAAGGAGCACCACTACGACTGACGAAATCCAGAGTCCAATTACGAGCACCAGTACCATGGTCCTCATGCACGTTCACAGGTGACGGCTTCCAACTTCGTGGGATGTCAACAGGAGACATAGTGACACCAGAGAGACCAGGACAGGCAAGAAGAGAACGAAGCAAAGGCTCAAACGCCAGATTAAATAGCAATGGAGACAACGGATCGCCTTGACGGAGGCCTCGCAATTGAGGAACTGGCGCTCCAAGCCAACCATTGATAGACACAGAGATCTTTGTTCCAAAGAACAAAGACGACAAACAAGAAACCAACCCGCCAGGAAAACCAAAGTGAAGCAAAACACGACGAAGGTACTCAGGATGAACCCTATCATACGCCTTTTCTTGATCCAGTAAGACAGCTACTTGAGGTAAATCAGGGGCTACAACACGCAAATGAGACATCAACAACTGATTTAGCCAGCCATTATCCGAGATCAGACGATGAGGAAGGAAGCCAGTTTGATACGGATTGATCAACTTGGGCAGCACTTTATTCATGCGATTAGCGATGAGCTTCGTAAACAACTTGGCATCACTGTTAATCAAGGACAAAGGCCGCCAGTTAACCAACAACAGAGGGTCACCCTTCTTGAAAAGTAAAACCATGCGAGTTTGCTGCCACGACGGAGGAAAAACACCAGAAAAAGCTACACCCAAGACATCCACAAGAAGGTCCAGAAAAGCAGTAGAGACACGAGCAAGATGCTGATACAATTCAAAAGGCAAGCCATCAAGACCAGGACTTTTAGACTTGGGAGCATGAGAGAGCAAAGACAACAAATCACCACGAGTTGGAAGTGCCGTCAGCATATCACCATCCGAGGATGATAAACGCACATTAGATGGCACATTCCCCAGGAGAGTGTTGATAGCTTCAGCATCGACAGCATCAGGGGTGTATAGCCTTTGGTAGAAACCTTGGGCCTCCCTGTTGATAGCTGCTGCATCCACCAAGACATCCCCAGTAGCAGAGCATTTTAAGGATTGAATCGTCTGTTGGGACTCTCGCACCTTGATCACACGGTAGAAATACTTGTTACTACATTCCCCCTGTTCGAGCCAACGAGTGGCCGAGCGAAGCCTATTTTGACTAGTCTCTTTCTGTATCTGATTCTCAATCAAAACTTCTAGTTGTCTAACCTGCTCAGCATCACCTGAAGCGGGAGACACTCTGTCAGTTTGACCAAAAGCATTCCTAGTCTCAACACTCGATACAGACGTTGACAGAGCCTCAAGACGTTCCAGTTGGAGTGCAAAAACTTTGTTCTTGAATCGTGCTTTCATGCTTCGAGTGTACCGTTGTGCACAGCACTTGAGTAACAACTTGAAGGATTCCCATTTAGCCACCGTGCTATTCGGGTCACCACTACCACCTTGACTAGTATTGACACCCTTAGACCCACTACTACTACCACTACGACCACCAACAGAACCACCAGAAAAGAACAGAGACACCGTGGCATTCAGTAGAGCAACAAACTCTTTATCATCAAGCAAAGTTGGATTAAACCGCCAACTACCAGGACCAATACTAGCTGTCGCGGGTAACATATCAACAGTCAAAAGAGAGTGATCTGTCCACCTGCTAGGCATGTAGAGTAACTGACTATTAGTCAAACGAGAAGCAAGAGACGAGTGACCAAAAATATAATCAATACACGTATTGCTCTTTGGAAACGTAGTAAGACCTTCCGGATGACAGTTGACAAAATGAGTACGCAACCAGTGAGCAAAAGGAGCGACATCGGCTTGACGAGAATGAGACAAAGAGTGTAAGTGAATGTTGAAATCACCCATAAGCATCCAAGGTGTGTTGAGCACATCAGACCAGACAGAAAGAGAAAGGAATTCAGAGAGAAATGAAGGACGGTCCGAAGACTGCGCGGGACCATAGATGTTGGCCACTTTGCACACAACATTGCTTGAGGCATCAATGACGGATGCAACAAGACAACGTTCATCCAACAAGACCTCCGTATCCACCAAAGAATAACGAGAATTAAGACAAACAATAGCACAGTGCTTGGAGACAATGAGAGAACAATTAGGAAAAGCAAAAGAAAAGGAACGGACTTGAGATTCAGTGAGAGTAGATTGAGAGCGGAAATGAGACACCTCTTGCAAGCAAAGGATATCCAGTTGGAGAGATTGAGAACGAAGATAGGAAGAAAACTCTTTGAATGTTGTGGGATTGGACTGCATGAACAAGCTACGCGTGTTCAGGGAGCCAATCTTGATGCCTAATTTTGTACTAATCATTGACCCTTACGGGCAGATTCCTTGGGTTGTTTGACCGACAATTTGTCCATATTCTTGCTATTCTGAGCACCATTAGAACCACCAGCACCACCAGTCTTGTTACCCTGAGCTTTAGCACCAGAAGAAACACCACCAGAGACACCAGTCTTGCTACCAACATCATTGCCACCCTTCAACTGGGCATTAAACTCCAAACGCTTACGCTGACTAGTCTCTCTGAGCTTAGATAAGCTCATCATCTCCTCAGGAGAGTCAACATTCATAGTGAGAGCCACATCGGTAGAGGCGTACTTTGAAAAGGCAGAACCGCGAGAATTGCCAAGCTTCTTGACAGCCTGACCGGCCAGAACAACTTCATCATCATCATCATCCATATCCTCATCAAAGCTTACCGACTTAACCTGGAGGTTGTCCTCCCCATTCACACCGCCGGTGGACTTATCTTTTTCAAGATCGTCGACACCAGCATCATCACCCTGAAGAGATTCGTCCTCGTTCACACCGGATACGAGTTCTTCTACTTCAACAGCCTCCTCCTGACTCTTACCTTCTCCTAACTTATCCTTCTCAATGTGCTCCATCACCTCCTCAGTAAGTTGACGAGCTTCCTTGACCTCCTCAGACTCATGGTCGACCTTTTGCTTCTTGGTGAAATCCGAAGATTTATCCTTCTTGTCAGGACAGAAACGCAACATATGACCCGTCTTGCCACACCCGAAACATCTACGCTTGAGTAACTCAGGACATTGAGCGCGAACATGACCACTAAGTCGACAGAAATGACAAACAGGAGGCGCACCCTTGTAAGTCGCTGCAACAAAACAGTCAAACTCGCTGAGATAGAGCATTCTATCTAGAGGTTGAGCCTTCTGCCACTCACCACCCTCTACCTGATATCCGACTGAGGTATCCACCATGACAGAAAACTTGCCCTCAAAGTAGCCACCACGAGTGAACTGCTTCACCTGCAGCACACGACCATACTTGGATAGAGACACCATCAAGTCATGCAAAAAGGTTGGTTCCCTGACAATGCGCATCAAAGTGAACTGCACATGTTTCAACTCACCAAACTCCTTGCACTCCTTTGCATGAACAGCCTTAAACACCATGTCGTTCACGGTAACACCAGTAGTCATGGCCTGGTTTGCAGCCTCCACCTGCTCAAACTTGGCCTCGATTAATAAAGAACCATCGTTCTTGTCGTCATACACGCTCAAGGGGCGAAATTCCACCAAAGGAGAAACTTGCTCTTGGATGGCCTTGTACGCATCCACGCGGTCGCCAAAAAGACCCTTTCCAAAAGAAAAGAGAACCGATCCCGAAGTAAGTGCCTGCTGCACTATAGCCATAGCCTTGCTAGCCAAGATTTGGCCCTTCAGATCATCATCTTCATACATGATGGAGCCCACCAACGGATAAGAAGAAGCCGCAGCTTCTGCAGAACGCCTCTTGGTAGGCTGGTAAAACTTCAACTTTGCACCATCAGATGCTCGTTGAGCCCAAGTCAATGTAGTGTTGGTTGACATGGAGTGTAACAAATGTAGAGTGTACTGAAAAATAGAGTGTAACTGAAAGTTGCTGATAGTAAAATGTATAAAAAAGTCGAATTTGTCGAAAAATAGTTGAATCGATCTGAAATTGAGATATGTTGTAGAGCTGAGACGGATGTATCTAAATGTACTTGGATGCGAGATGGATGTATCCTAGTTATCGAGATATCGTTGTTCAAAGTTGGCGAAAATCAAAACTTTATAAAAGTGATGTATGAGATGGATGTATCCTAGTTATCGAGATATCGTTGTTCAAAGTTGGCGAAAATCAAAACTTTATAAAAGTGATGGATAAGCGAAAGAGCCTTTTATAAAAGTGATGGATAAGCTAAAACTTTATAAAAGTTTTTTTTTTTTTGTATTAAAGTGTATCTTTATTAACTGTGTTATGTATCAACTATAGAGTAGGTATAGGCAGGACCAAGGTGCCAGCTTGATCACGTGCCAAAGAGAGAGAAGAAAATAAATTACCATGGTCTTGACGGACCAGGTTGATAGCAGCAGAAGCTATCCATGGCTCCTCGTCTATGACGCATCGCCAGTGATACTTCCAAAGTGTACTGTAAGCAGCACCAAGAGCAACCAGAACATCCTCATCGATCACCACCAAATCATCACCACTGCAAAAATTAGTAAGAGCCAGCCAAATAGAGGCATCAGAGGGGAGTAGCTCTTGCAAAGAGAGTAGAGAGACAACATCCCGCCAGAAAAAAGATTTATGTAGGCAACCCACCACGAAGTGATAGAGGTTCTCTGATTCAGAACCACAAAGAGCACAAACAGGAGACAAAACAAGCTTAAATTTGGCCCCATAGCACCAAGAACGAGTAGCTACACGATTGTGGAGTAGGCGCCACCAAGGTGTGAAAGCCTTTGCAGGCATTTTCAGAGACCAAAAGACACGCCACGACGCAGGAGAGAGCAACAAGTGAGTATCCAGATTCAATGGAGGACCCATACGAGAGGTAATGATATCCTTTTTAGGATGCCAAGACCTTCGTAACGCACCAAGAGAGAGACGAGCAACAGGCACCGCAGAACGAGAAGAGTTAGAGACAGTCCAATGACTACAATCTGGCATCCAAGAGTTAGCACCATCAGAACGGGGCATAGTAAAAAAGTCTGCATGAGACAAGACAATTTTACTATCCATGACGGGCGGGTATACCAGAGAGACAGGACCACGATCACGATGCAGAGCAAGAAACACAGGGCGCAAAACACGAGATGACCAGGCAAGATGAGAAGTGACACCATCCACTATACCAAGATCAGGCTGCCAAAACGAGACGTCAGACACCAAGAAGCGAGGATCAAGAGATGATGGATCACGAGGAGGAGGAACAGAAGGCACAGTACTAAGTACAGAACACAAGGGAAGATCAAGAAACCACCTAGCAGACCAACCAGAGGAAGGAACTAGCTTGGGCAATTTCGAAAGAAGCTTTCCAAGATGTTGGAGGACAGGCACAGAAGACACACGACATTGATACAGCTCAGGGAAAGAGAACCAAGGCAAGACAGACTTGTGACCAGAGTACACTTGAAAGGCATACACCAGCCAAGACGAGACAAAATCGTTTGGAGAGGGCGGACGCAACAAACGCTGCAAATAGACAAGATGCAAAGCTAAGCTCTGATCCGCTATGTCCACCAGACCAACACCACCGAATTTGCGAGGAAGACACAAGGTCGACCAAGCAACAGCAGGACGAAAAGACACCAGATACTCACGTACCACCTTCTTGAGAGACTTCAACCACAGCTTTATAGTATCACCACCAGGAACCACACGCAACAAATGATAAACCTTGGACAACAGTAACGAGTTAGCCACTAGTCCTGCTCCCCTAATGGAGAGATTTCTTTGTTTCAACAGGTTACTGTGCCGCTGGACCTTGACCAAGACACCATCCAAATAGTCTTGAAGTTGACTTTCAGTATGATACAGGGGATAACCCAAGTACCGCACCGCACCACGAGAGTGAGCGTCATGCCACTGGAGACCAGTAGTTTCGGCTAAAGTAACCCAAGCAGAGTGAGAGACACCAGAAAGAGACACCAACACCGTCTTGCTGATATTGACTTTCGCATTAGATGCTAGGCCATACAAATCAAGAACAGAGAGCAACACCGACCATTCCTCCGGAGAAGACAAAAACACCTCAAGATCATCTGCATAGCTGAGAATCTTGACAGGAGAAGGAGCACCACTACGACTGACGAAATCCAGAGTCCAATTACGAGCACCAGTACCATGGTCCTCATGCACGTTCACAGGTGACGGCTTCCAACTTCGTGGGATGTCAACAGGAGACATAGTGACACCAGAGAGACCAGGACAGGCAAGAAGAGAACGAAGCAAAGGCTCAAACGCCAGATTAAATAGCAATGGAGACAACGGATCGCCTTGACGGAGGCCTCGCAATTGAGGAACTGGCGCTCCAAGCCAACCATTGATAGACACAGAGATCTTTGTTCCAAAGAACAAAGACGACAAACAAGAAACCAACCCGCCAGGAAAACCAAAGTGAAGCAAAACACGACGAAGGTACTCAGGATGAACCCTATCATACGCCTTTTCTTGATCCAGTAAGACAGCTACTTGAGGTAAATCAGGGGCTACAACACGCAAATGAGACATCAACAACTGATTTAGCCAGCCATTATCCGAGATCAGACGATGAGGAAGGAAGCCAGTTTGATACGGATTGATCAACTTGGGCAGCACTTTATTCATGCGATTAGCGATGAGCTTCGTAAACAACTTGGCATCACTGTTAATCAAGGACAAAGGCCGCCAGTTAACCAACAACAGAGGGTCACCCTTCTTGAAAAGTAAAACCATGCGAGTTTGCTGCCACGACGGAGGAAAAACACCAGAAAAAGCTACACCCAAGACATCCACAAGAAGGTCCAGAAAAGCAGTAGAGACACGAGCAAGATGCTGATACAATTCAAAAGGCAAGCCATCAAGACCAGGACTTTTAGACTTGGGAGCATGAGAGAGCAAAGACAACAAATCACCACGAGTTGGAAGTGCCGTCAGCATATCACCATCCGAGGATGATAAACGCACATTAGATGGCACATTCCCCAGGAGAGTGTTGATAGCTTCAGCATCGACAGCATCAGGGGTGTATAGCCTTTGGTAGAAACCTTGGGCCTCCCTGTTGATAGCTGCTGCATCCACCAAGACATCCCCAGTAGCAGAGCATTTTAAGGATTGAATCGTCTGTTGGGACTCTCGCACCTTGATCACACGGTAGAAATACTTGTTACTACATTCCCCCTGTTCGAGCCAACGAGTGGCCGAGCGAAGCCTATTTTGACTAGTCTCTTTCTGTATCTGATTCTCAATCAAAACTTCTAGTTGTCTAACCTGCTCAGCATCACCTGAAGCGGGAGACACTCTGTCAGTTTGACCAAAAGCATTCCTAGTCTCAACACTCGATACAGACGTTGACAGAGCCTCAAGACGTTCCAGTTGGAGTGCAAAAACTTTGTTCTTGAATCGTGCTTTCATGCTTCGAGTGTACCGTTGTGCACAGCACTTGAGTAACAACTTGAAGGATTCCCATTTAGCCACCGTGCTATTCGGGTCACCACTACCACCTTGACTAGTATTGACACCCTTAGACCCACTACTACTACCACTACGACCACCAACAGAACCACCAGAAAAGAACAGAGACACCGTGGCATTCAGTAGAGCAACAAACTCTTTATCATCAAGCAAAGTTGGATTAAACCGCCAACTACCAGGACCAATACTAGCTGTCGCGGGTAACATATCAACAGTCAAAAGAGAGTGATCTGTCCACCTGCTAGGCATGTAGAGTAACTGACTATTAGTCAAACGAGAAGCAAGAGACGAGTGACCAAAAATATAATCAATACACGTATTGCTCTTTGGAAACGTAGTAAGACCTTCCGGATGACAGTTGACAAAATGAGTACGCAACCAGTGAGCAAAAGGAGCGACATCGGCTTGACGAGAATGAGACAAAGAGTGTAAGTGAATGTTGAAATCACCCATAAGCATCCAAGGTGTGTTGAGCACATCAGACCAGACAGAAAGAGAAAGGAATTCAGAGAGAAATGAAGGACGGTCCGAAGACTGCGCGGGACCATAGATGTTGGCCACTTTGCACACAACATTGCTTGAGGCATCAATGACGGATGCAACAAGACAACGTTCATCCAACAAGACCTCCGTATCCACCAAAGAATAACGAGAATTAAGACAAACAATAGCACAGTGCTTGGAGACAATGAGAGAACAATTAGGAAAAGCAAAAGAAAAGGAACGGACTTGAGATTCAGTGAGAGTAGATTGAGAGCGGAAATGAGACACCTCTTGCAAGCAAAGGATATCCAGTTGGAGAGATTGAGAACGAAGATAGGAAGAAAACTCTTTGAATGTTGTGGGATTGGACTGCATGAACAAGCTACGCGTGTTCAGGGAGCCAATCTTGATGCCTAATTTTGTACTAATCATTGACCCTTACGGGCAGATTCCTTGGGTTGTTTGACCGACAATTTGTCCATATTCTTGCTATTCTGAGCACCATTAGAACCACCAGCACCACCAGTCTTGTTACCCTGAGCTTTAGCACCAGAAGAAACACCACCAGAGACACCAGTCTTGCTACCAACATCATTGCCACCCTTCAACTGGGCATTAAACTCCAAACGCTTACGCTGACTAGTCTCTCTGAGCTTAGATAAGCTCATCATCTCCTCAGGAGAGTCAACATTCATAGTGAGAGCCACATCGGTAGAGGCGTACTTTGAAAAGGCAGAACCGCGAGAATTGCCAAGCTTCTTGACAGCCTGACCGGCCAGAACAACTTCATCATCATCATCATCCATATCCTCATCAAAGCTTACCGACTTAACCTGGAGGTTGTCCTCCCCATTCACACCGCCGGTGGACTTATCTTTTTCAAGATCGTCGACACCAGCATCATCACCCTGAAGAGATTCGTCCTCGTTCACACCGGATACGAGTTCTTCTACTTCAACAGCCTCCTCCTGACTCTTACCTTCTCCTAACTTATCCTTCTCAATGTGCTCCATCACCTCCTCAGTAAGTTGACGAGCTTCCTTGACCTCCTCAGACTCATGGTCGACCTTTTGCTTCTTGGTGAAATCCGAAGATTTATCCTTCTTGTCAGGACAGAAACGCAACATATGACCCGTCTTGCCACACCCGAAACATCTACGCTTGAGTAACTCAGGACATTGAGCGCGAACATGACCACTAAGTCGACAGAAATGACAAACAGGAGGCGCACCCTTGTAAGTCGCTGCAACAAAACAGTCAAACTCGCTGAGATAGAGCATTCTATCTAGAGGTTGAGCCTTCTGCCACTCACCACCCTCTACCTGATATCCGACTGAGGTATCCACCATGACAGAAAACTTGCCCTCAAAGTAGCCACCACGAGTGAACTGCTTCACCTGCAGCACACGACCATACTTGGATAGAGACACCATCAAGTCATGCAAAAAGGTTGGTTCCCTGACAATGCGCATCAAAGTGAACTGCACATGTTTCAACTCACCAAACTCCTTGCACTCCTTTGCATGAACAGCCTTAAACACCATGTCGTTCACGGTAACACCAGTAGTCATGGCCTGGTTTGCAGCCTCCACCTGCTCAAACTTGGCCTCGATTAATAAAGAACCATCGTTCTTGTCGTCATACACGCTCAAGGGGCGAAATTCCACCAAAGGAGAAACTTGCTCTTGGATGGCCTTGTACGCATCCACGCGGTCGCCAAAAAGACCCTTTCCAAAAGAAAAGAGAACCGATCCCGAAGTAAGTGCCTGCTGCACTATAGCCATAGCCTTGCTAGCCAAGATTTGGCCCTTCAGATCATCATCTTCATACATGATGGAGCCCACCAACGGATAAGAAGAAGCCGCAGCTTCTGCAGAACGCCTCTTGGTAGGCTGGTAAAACTTCAACTTTGCACCATCAGATGCTCGTTGAGCCCAAGTCAATGTAGTGTTGGTTGACATGGAGTGTAACAAATGTAGAGTGTACTGAAAAATAGAGTGTAACTGAAAGTTGCTGATAGTAAAATGTATAAAAAAGTCGAATTTGTCGAAAAATAGTTGAATCGATCTGAAATTGAGATATGTTGTAGAGCTGAGACGGATGTATCTAAATGTACTTGGATGCGAGATGGATGTATCCTAGTTATCGAGATATCGTTGTTCAAAGTTGGCGAAAATCAAAACTTTATAAAAGTGATGTATGAGATGGATGTATCCTAGTTATCGAGATATCGTTGTTCAAAGTTGGCGAAAATCAAAACTTTATAAAAGTGATGGATAAGCGAAAGAGCCTTTTATAAAAGTGATGGATAAGCTAAAACTTTATAAAAGTTTTTTTTTTTTTGTATTAAAGTGTATCTTTATTAACTGTGTTATGTATCAACTATAGAGTAGGTATAGGCAGGACCAAGGTGCCAGCTTGATCACGTGCCAAAGAGAGAGAAGAAAATAAATTACCATGGTCTTGACGGACCAGGTTGATAGCAGCAGAAGCTATCCATGGCTCCTCGTCTATGACGCATCGCCAGTGATACTTCCAAAGTGTACTGTAAGCAGCACCAAGAGCAACCAGAACATCCTCATCGATCACCACCAAATCATCACCACTGCAAAAATTAGTAAGAGCCAGCCAAATAGAGGCATCAGAGGGGAGTAGCTCTTGCAAAGAGAGTAGAGAGACAACATCCCGCCAGAAAAAAGATTTATGTAGGCAACCCACCACGAAGTGATAGAGGTTCTCTGATTCAGAACCACAAAGAGCACAAACAGGAGACAAAACAAGCTTAAATTTGGCCCCATAGCACCAAGAACGAGTAGCTACACGATTGTGGAGTAGGCGCCACCAAGGTGTGAAAGCCTTTGCAGGCATTTTCAGAGACCAAAAGACACGCCACGACGCAGGAGAGAGCAACAAGTGAGTATCCAGATTCAATGGAGGACCCATACGAGAGGTAATGATATCCTTTTTAGGATGCCAAGACCTTCGTAACGCACCAAGAGAGAGACGAGCAACAGGCACCGCAGAACGAGAAGAGTTAGAGACAGTCCAATGACTACAATCTGGCATCCAAGAGTTAGCACCATCAGAACGGGGCATAGTAAAAAAGTCTGCATGAGACAAGACAATTTTACTATCCATGACGGGCGGGTATACCAGAGAGACAGGACCACGATCACGATGCAGAGCAAGAAACACAGGGCGCAAAACACGAGATGACCAGGCAAGATGAGAAGTGACACCATCCACTATACCAAGATCAGGCTGCCAAAACGAGACGTCAGACACCAAGAAGCGAGGATCAAGAGATGATGGATCACGAGGAGGAGGAACAGAAGGCACAGTACTAAGTACAGAACACAAGGGAAGATCAAGAAACCACCTAGCAGACCAACCAGAGGAAGGAACTAGCTTGGGCAATTTCGAAAGAAGCTTTCCAAGATGTTGGAGGACAGGCACAGAAGACACACGACATTGATACAGCTCAGGGAAAGAGAACCAAGGCAAGACAGACTTGTGACCAGAGTACACTTGAAAGGCATACACCAGCCAAGACGAGACAAAATCGTTTGGAGAGGGCGGACGCAACAAACGCTGCAAATAGACAAGATGCAAAGCTAAGCTCTGATCCGCTATGTCCACCAGACCAACACCACCGAATTTGCGAGGAAGACACAAGGTCGACCAAGCAACAGCAGGACGAAAAGACACCAGATACTCACGTACCACCTTCTTGAGAGACTTCAACCACAGCTTGATAGTATCACCACCAGGAACCACACGCAACAAATGATAAACCTTGGACAACAGTAACGAGTTAGCCACTAGTCCTGCTCCCCTAATGGAGAGATTTCTTTGCTTCAACAGGTTACTGTGCCGCTGGACCTTGACCAAGACACCATCCAAATAGTCTTGAAGTTGACTTTCAGTATGATACAGGGGATAACCCAAGTACCGTACCGCACCACGAGAGTGAGCGTCATGCCACTGGAGACCAGTAGTTTCGGCTAAAGCAACCCAAGCAGAGTGAGAAACACCAGAAAGAGACACCAACACTGTCTTGCTGATATTGACTTTCGCATTAGATGCTAGGCCATACAAATCAAGAACAGAGAGCAACACCGACCATTCCTCCGGAGAAGACAAAAACACCTCAAGATCATCTGCATAGCTGAGAATCTTGACAGGAGAAGGAGCACCACTACGACTGACAAAATCCAGAGTCCAATTACGAGCGCCAGTACCATGATCCTCATGCACGTTCACAGGTGACGGCTTCCAACTTCGTGGGATGTCAACAGGAGACATAGTGACACCAGAGAGACCAGGACAGGCAAGAAGAGAACGAAGCAAAGGCTCAAACGCCAGATTAAATAGCAATGGAGACAACGGATCGCCTTGACGGAGGCCTCGCAATTGAGGAACTGGCGCACCAAGCCAACCATTGATAGACACCGAGATCTTTGTTCCAAAGAACAAAGACGACAAACAAGAAACCAACCCGCCAGGAAAACCAAAGTGAAGCAAAACACGACGAAGGTACTCAGGATGAACCCTATCATACGCCTTTTCTTGATCCAGTAAGACAGCTACTTGAGGTAAATCAGGGGCTACAACACGCAAATGAGACATCAACAACTGATTTAGCCAGCCATTATCCGAGATCAGACGATGAGGGAGGAAGCCAGTTTGATAGGGATTGATCAACTTGGGCAGCACTTTATTCATGCGATTAGCAATGAGCTTCGTAAACAACTTGGCATCACTGTTAATCAAGGACAAAGGACGCCAGTTAACCAACAACAGAGGGTCACCCTTCTTGAAAAGTAGAACCATGCGAGTTTGCTGCCACGACGGAGGAAAAACACCAGAAAAAGCTACACTCAAGACATCCACAAGAAGGTCCAGAAAACCAGTAGAGACACTAGCAAGGTGCTGATACAATTCAAAAGGCAAACCATCGAGACCAGGACTTTTAGACTTGGGAGCATGAGAGAGCAAAGACAACAAATCACCACGAGTTGGAAGTGCCGTCAGCATATCACCATCCGAAGATGATAAACGCACATTAGATGGCACATTCCCCAGGAGAGTGTCGATAGCTTCAGCATCGACAGCATCAGGGGTGTATAGCCTTTGGTAGAAACCTTGGGCCTCCCTGTTGATAGCTGCTGCATCCACCAAGACATCCCCAGTAGCAGAGCATTTTAAGGATTGAATCGTCTGTTGGGACTCTCGCACCTTGATCACACGGTAGAAATACTTGTTGCTACATTCCCCCTGTTCGAGCCAACGAGTGGCCGAGCGAAGCCTATTTTGACTAGTCTCTTTCTGTATCTGATTCTCAATCAAAACTTCTAGTTGTCTAACCTGCTCAGCATCACCTGAAGCGGGAGACACTCTGTCAGTTTGACCAAAAGCATTCCTAGTCTCAACACTCGATACAGACGTTGACAGAGCCTCAAGACGTTCCAGTTGAAGTGCAAAAACTTTGTTCTTGAATCGTGCTTTCATGCTTCGAGTGTACCTTTGTGCACAGCACTTGAGTAACAACTTGAAGGATTCCCATTTAGCCACCGTGCTATTCGGGTCACCACTACCACCTTGACTAGTATTGACACCCTTAGACCCACTACTACTACCACTACGACCACCAACAGAAGAACCATCAGAAAAGAACAGAGACACCGTGGCATTCAGTAGAGCAACAAACTCTTTATCATCAAGCAAAGTTGGATTAAACCGCCAACTACCAGGACCAATACTAGCTGTCGCGGGTAACATATCAACAGTCAAAAGAGAGTGATCTGTCCACCTGCTAGGCATGTAGAGTAACTGACTATTAGTCAAACGAGAAGCAAGAGACGAGTGACCAAAAATATAATCAATACACGTATTGCTCTTTGGAAACGTGGTAAGACCTTCCGGATGACAGTTGACAAAATGAGTACGCAACCAGTGAGCAAAAGGAGCGACATCGGCTTGACGAGAATGAGACAAAGAGTGTAAGTGAATGTTGAAATCACCCATAAGCATCCAAGGTGTGTTGAGCACATCAGACCAGACAGAAAGAGAAAGGAATTGAGAGAGAAATGAAGGACGGTCCGAAGACTGCGCGGGACCATAGATGTTGGCCACTTTGCACACAACATTGCTTGAGGCATCAATGACGGATGCAACAAGACAACGTTCATCCAACAAGACCTCCGTATCCACCAAAGAATAACGAGAATTAAGACAAACAATAGCACAGTGCTTGGAGACAATGAGAGAACAATTAGGAAAAGCAAAAGAAAAGGAACGGACTTGAGATTCAGTGAGAGTAGATTGAGAGCGGAAATGAGACACCTCTTGCAAGCAAAGGATATCCAGTTGGAGAGATTGAGAACGAAGATAGGAAGAAAACTCTTTGAATGTTGTGGGATTGGACTGCATGAACAAGCTACGCGTGTTCAGGGAGCCAATCTTGATGCCTAATTTTGTACTAATCATTGACCCCTACGGGCGTTTTGCTTTGTCTTGGATGGCTGTTTGCCGTCAGTCTTGTTATTCTTGACACCACCAGAGCCAGAAACACCAGAACCCGAACCAGAACCCACAGACTTGAGACCATTGTTACCAGCACCAGACTCAGAAGAATCACCACCGGAGTAAGCCTTCAAACCAGCACCAGTTCCAGCCTTCAAATTGGAATTGAATTCCACCCTCTTGCGTTGAGACACCTCCTTCAATTTGGTCAACTTTAACATTTCTTCAGGTGAATCCACACTCATGTTCATAGCCACATCGTTCGATGCATACTTGGAGTAAGCAGAACTACGCACAGTATCAAGCCTCTTGGCGGCACCAGCAAGGACAATTTCATCATCCTCAATATCCTCATCCACAATTGTTGACTTAACCTGATGATCCTCTTCCTGAAGATCCTCCATATCCATAGTGGACTTGTCATTTTCAGACGCGTCAACACTTTCAACACCCTGAAGTGATTCATCCTCGTCTACAAGAGAACCGAGTTCTTCATCTTCCTCCCCAAAATCCTCCTTACCTGCTCCAACTTTTGCCTTCGCAATCAAATCCATAACCTGCTCAGTGTCTTGACGAGCCTTCTCAACTGCCTCAGATCCCACAACTGGTTGAGCCACCTTCTGCTTCTTGGTGTAACTGGCAGACTGATCCTTTTGCTCCGGGCAAAAACGCAACATGTGACCTTGCTTTTGACAGCCATAGCAACGACGCTTCAACAATTCAGGACATTTGTCGCGAATATGACCACTATGTCGACAGAAATGACAAATAGGGGGAGCACCCTTATAGGTCGCTGCCACAAAGCAATCAAATTCGCTGAGATAGAGCATTCTATCTAGAGGTTGAGCCTCCTTCTGCTCACCACCCTCTACCTGATATCCCACCGAGGTATCCAGCATAACAGAGAACTTGCCCTCAAAGAAGCCACCACGAGTAAACTGCTTCACCTGCAGAACACGACCATAATGGGCCAGAGAATCCATCAAATCAATCAAAAAGGTTGGCTCCTTGACAATGCGCATAAGAGTGAACTGCACATGTTTCAACTCGCCAAACTCCTTGCATTCCTTAGCATGGACAGCCTTGTAGACAACACCATCCACAGTAACACCAGTATTCAAAGCTTTGTGGGCGTCCTCCACCTCCTCAAACTTTGCCTCAATGAGCAAAGAGCCATCATTCTTCTCATCATAGACGCTCAAAGGCCGGAATTCCACCAAGGGAGACACTTGGACTTGAATGGCCTTG